>VTPC01008061.1:0-30297 GCA_011009095.1 Ignelater luminosus
TTTTTCAGATCTAATGATTTTCAAGGTTTGTTTCTGTGAATTCCTGTCACTGTTTTGGGTTATTCTTGGCTTGGCTCTGTTTGGTTGAAAATTTACTTTCACTATCGACAGGTGATGATCGGAATCAATTGCATTCTTTTCAACTTTAACGTTTATGATTCCCTTCTGACTTTTCTTCGAAATGGCACACAATCAATTTGAAATTCGTCTAAGTAAACCTAAGTAAGATTTTAGAGATCTACAAGGTTTTTGCTTATGCGGAAGTGCTAGGAAATAGCTAGACATTTTAGATCAAATGTTTTACAGAAGTCATTTAATCTTTTTCTGTTTTTATTGGTCCTCTTGTGGCTTTAAATTTCTCATCTTTGCCAATTTCCCTATTAAAAGTTTGACATGACTATTTGGAATTTTGGCTGTACTGTCTTCCAGTAGCTTTCAAAAGTTCTCTACTTTTTGGGAGTCCTGTTGATTGTAGTTGTTTGTGGGAACATGAAAATTGATTATTGAGTAAGCTTGATTTCCCGATTTGAATGATATAATATAAAAATGTTTTCAGCAGGAGATGTAAAGTTCAATACTGAATTAATGATATTTCGTCTGACCGCAAAACCCGTGCCGAATTGTAACAGTCTGTTCGGACTTGATATTGCATAATTTTCTGATTCGATGTAATTTTCTTCAGAACCTCGTTTCTTGCAGGGTTAAAATTTGAACGTTGAATTTGTCGATTGTTTCAGTTTGCCAGTCTTGGGAAGTGTATTTATGTTTAGAGTGCCAAGGCAATGTTTCCTTTTCGGGCAAAGAGGCTTGGGAGGCTCTGAAACTGACCGCATAGTTATACAAGATGTTTTTAGTCAGTTCTTAAAGCAGCAAAGTCACAAGGCAGCTTGTTAATGGTTTAACTGGAAAGAATTAATGACTCAGTTAACCTGGAGTTGAACTAGAAGTATTTGAAATTTCCAGCCACAACTGAGAAATGTTTAAATTTGTCAAGAAACATTGCAGATAAAGTTTGGAAATTTTGTATTTTAGATTAAAAAGGACTAGAAGTAAATATAGCTGGATAATAGTTACTCTGGATGCAATAGTAAAATGCGTCAAGTGTCTCCCCTAAGCAACTTGAGAAACGCCATCATTCAACTTCAACACTTGACAAATCGAATCTAGAGACCCGGAACCTCTAGCTGCCTTAATAGCTGCAGGCAACAACAAGATTGAAAGTTTCTTGAATTGACTTTCTCTTAGATTTTTTTTTATTTCTTTACGTTTAGTTTGGTTTATTAGGTGCTAACCAATTAGACTTAAATCTCAATATAAATTCTACCAAACGACTTCTGATACTTGTTACGGTCTTGCTGCCTCAGGAAGTGGTCGTTCGCGGATTCCTTGGAGGCAGCCTCTGTGTTACGCTATGCTTAATACCTTCGGATTTCTTTAATATAGCAATGTATGAGATTAGGGAGGTTACTTGCAGAGTAAAGTAGATTGATTGGCGTCTCGATAATCGACGAAAAAGAGGACAAATCTTGTCAATCCAAAATGAATAGGGACAGAGTAGGCATGTCTTGTCTGAATTGAACCTTGAAAGGCACATCCTCTACGAAGCTGAAGTTTGTTTTCATGTCCACTAGAATCTGGAGGGATGGTGACCATTCTTTGATAGTAGTTCTTGATGGCTGGATCTGTGCATGCATTCTGGTTATTTTGCTTTGTTTATTTTAACCGCGCCGCGATCCATTCGCCGTTTCCCTAATTGCAGACTTGGAGTCGGCTCAACTCAGAGCAGTTCCTATGGTAGTAACATTTTAAAATTTGGATCCGACCGACTTTGCGGAGATGTCTGCTGATATTGCTGGTGCTGATCTGGAGGCGGAAGGTTTAGTGAAATGCTGTACTAGTTGCAGTATTTGACAACCGAATCGCTAGATATTCCCTCTTTGGTGATGATACGCCGTGTTCGAGTTAAGAAAGTCGATTGTTACAGAGCTGTTAGCTTGGTGGTCTTCTTGAATGCTGATGATACCAAGTGAAAGGCAGGCTCTCTGTTATATGCTTCTTTATTACGACGCCGTATAGCAATGTATGACATTAGGAGTATTATTTGAAATTAGCTAAGGGTTTAAAAAGTTAAGAAATGATTTGGTGATGTTGATTTTTTAATGTTCAACGAAGTTTTCCATAATCATATTAAATGAACAGAGATAAAGTAGGGATGCTTGACCTTGTTTGACTGGCTACTGAACCAATAAAATCTGGCGAGGTCAATGCTTGACTTTCTGGCCCTTGATGATGTTGCTTTTTTCTCCACTTCTGAGACAGTAGAACAACGCAGGCTGGATCGGGGATTCAGTAGAGTATTGTCTTTCTAAGAAAATTTCATTTTCAGCTTGTTCTAGCTTCGTTTCTGTAGTGTTTTTTAAATTATCTTGTGAAGTGATTCTAGAATAGAATTATATATATGCAAGAATGTAAGATTACTAGATGATCAGGTTTTGTGTTAAATAATACGTTCCATTGAAAATTTTACTACGAGTTGTCCTGAAGAAGACCATGGGATTTTGAACAGCATAGAGAGGCCTAAATATCAAGGATAAGCTTTTGGCACATGCATCTATGGTGAAACACTACACTCATTGTGCAAACTTCAATAAAGTATGTTGCTTAAAGGACTAGAATCTTTATTACTAGTTACTCTGCTGTTCTGAACGTCATTATGTTTTCCAATTATGTCTGAATGTTTTCGGATTTTGGAATTGGTACCTTTTTAACATTATATGTACTCGCGCAAAATGCACAGTCCGCAATAATTATCTGTTCGAAGTCTGAAAGTACGAGGGTTGCTATTTATATTTCTGGCCTAACAATGAAAAAACAAGTATTTATGATCGACACTAGTTTTATTGTTTTTCAAAATATTCTTCATTAAGATTGATACACTTTTCCATGCGTTTGAACCAATTTTCGAAGCACTTTTTCCACTCTGTTTGAGGCAGCTCCAAAATATGCGTTTTGAAACAAAAAACGGCTTCTTCTGGTGTTGAAAATCGTTGACCACAGTTTGTTTTTGATGTACGGGAATAAAAAGAAGTCATTGGGTGCCAAATCAGGGCTGTATGGTGGATGGCCCATCAACTCGACCTTCTGGCTGGTTAAATATTCAATTGTTTGAGCAGCGGTGTGAGAGCTGGCATTGTCATGATGAAGAATGATTCGCCTCTTCTTTGAAGTTTTCCGAATTTCTCCAATGACTTCTGGCAAACAAATGGTCGTGTACCATTCAGAGTTGACCGTCTTACGTTGCTCTAACGCCACTGTTGCCACATGACCGGTAATGCCAAAAAAACAGGCAACCATTTACTTCGATGTGCTTCTTCCGCGAACAACTTTTGTTGGATTTGGCTCGTCTTGAAAGACCCACACAGTTGATTGCTGTTTTGTTTCGGGGTCATATGCGTAAATCCATGATTCGTCACCTGTGCAGATGTTATACACAGCCTTTGATGCACCTTTCGCAAATTTTTTCAACATTTCAATGCACCAGTCGACGCGAGCCTTCTTTTGAGCATTGGTCAGGTTATGCGCGATCCAACGGGAACAAATTTTTTTACGGCCAAATGATCATGTAATATCTTGTTGATGCTAGTCATACTAATGCCCAAAGATGCCTCAATCTCACGGTATGTCACATGACGATCTTGTTTAATCAGTTCACGCACAGCATCGATGTTTTCAGGCACATCGACTGATTTTGGACGGCCTTCACGGATTTTGTTCTGCAGTGAACATCGGCCACGTTTGAATTCATTATACCAGTTTCTTAGTGCTGTAGGATGGAGCTTCATCGCTATATTATGTATTAAGTTCATTGCTGCACTCTTGTCGTGATAATCCACGTCGAAAGTTATGAAAAATAATTGCAGGAAAGTGTTCACGGGTCAATTCCATTTTTTTACTAGGAAATGCACTTTTCAATTCACTGCAAACAACACTAATCGCACTCAAATGACAAAATGTTGTGGTTGAGGTTATGTTCAACAATGTAAAGTTTACACCAGAAATGTCAGCTGACGCCTGGAAACAGTCAGTGTTGCCAAGGCCAGAAATATAAATAGCAGCCCTCGTACTAGAAATGTTATGAGAGGGATCAGACGTGTTGCCTGCCTGCAGCCTGCTGCATTGTCCGAAGTCCAATCTCTGATAAATTTGTCTTTGAGTCATCCAGGTTATCTAAGTCAAAATGACCAAGGACCCGATGAAATGTTATTGTCGGGCCAGCCATGGCTAAAGGATCACTTGACTATCTCACACTCTTTTTTGCAAGTCGCGTACAAGGATCTTTATCTGAATTTTTATCTGGTACTGGCAGCTGTGGGATTTGAATCGTCCAGGATTTTTTTCCAATTGAGTATGGTTTACCAAAACTGTAAACCGGAAGAATATGATTGGTTTTTGCTGTACGAAGAATTGTTGTTTTTGAATGGAACCTTCTGGTTTACAGATGAATTTAGATTCGACTTTTGGAGCGGAAATATTTAAAAGCTCTAGCAACGATTTTTGCTTCAAGGTGTCTGTAGACACTTTTGGGCGACTCGAGGTACTGACTAGCTTAAAGCAAGCTCAAGGATGTAGCAGTTCCAAGAAGAGTTTGACTAGTGAGCTCGGGTTTAAGTTGTTTTGCTTTATGAGGATTTTGGCCTTGCAAAGAGTAGTTGCTGTCTGCTTCTCCTTGCAGGATATGAATGTAATCTAGAACAAAAGCTTAAATGTGACATTTTGTTGGCATGGTTTTATGATTCATTAATTCAAATGTTTTTGAACACCTCCATGTTATATTTGTTCCTTGTTAAGTTACCATTTTTAATGTAAATCAGAATTCCAGGTGCTTATGTTAGATTTCTTTGTTGTGAGAATAGAACGATTTAAAAGGTTATTAAGTTAAAGAAGATACTTTTTGTGATATGCATTTCGAGAAATAAAATTCCAAACTTCTGGGTTATGTAAATGTCAAGGTTTAAGTCGAGGAGGTTATGTCTTAATGCGACTAGAAACACAGTATTTGTTTTGTAATAAAACAAAAACAAAAAACCCAAAACATCCTCCTTTCTTAAATCTTTAAATGTGTCATCCCTTGAGCGCGACTACAAAAACAAGAGAAATCTCATGTTTCCTTCAAAATCCAACACGAAACCATAAATAAACATCAGAAATCTCGGCCCTTTTTTACGGTAAGTATGCGTCGTGTGTGTACCTATATCTTAAAATAACACGCAGAGAATTTTTTGAATAAATCCGAAGAAGAGTTTTTGGCTACTGGTGGGGTTTGAATTTCTATCATTGATCGTTCATATTGTATCTGTTCACCATACACGCACGCACGCATGTGTGTTTAATGGTGCGGATAAGACAAAGTACAGAGGGAATGCTGTAAGTTGCAGCGTTCTCTCTTCCGTTGGAATACGAACAGAGAGGGTTCCAATTGACGGTCGCAAACCAACAAAACGTTCGTTGAGGGGTGACATTCAATCAGATGCTTGGCATCACCAACTTTCATGCGTTGCCATTCTGTAGGCAAAGTTGTTAATGATAAGGGTTCTTGTATTTGAAATATTAATTTTAACCCTCTTGCTTTTATATACATGAGCAGTAACTACAATTAAAATTGCATTTAGGGGATTGTTGCTCAATTGTTGGGAAAACGGAGAGTAAAGTATCGATTTCCAGTTGGCCATTTTCAAATTCTCAGACACTTTTACGGACGGTTTACAGGCTCTAAAGAGACCATCGCAACGAATATTTATCATGATAATGAATTGTGAAATTTCGTTAACACAAAGCTGCAAATGTCGACGCTCGTTCCGTCGGTATATGTAGGTATGTGTGTGTTTTCATGAGTAGGCGGTTGTAAGTGATTAATTAAGCAAACCGGTGCTATTTTGTAGCGATCGTATTGTTTGGATTTTCGTTGGTAAACCGGAAAATGGATAGGATGCGTAACAGAATTAGCCATTTCGCCGAATTAACGTAATGGAGTGTCGGATGGCGAGGAGGTAGTCAATCAGGGATTTACATAATAAAATTGGCGTTTATTCGAGCACCGATGGACTCAGCTGTCACATTCATTAATTCGCCACATTGATATACGAGCACTATATTTGACAGTGAATTGATTAAGTACTCTTGCTATTCATCCACCACTGCACGAACAGACTCCTCTCTAAACTCGAATGTGCAGAGGAAATGCGGTCTTTGTGGTTGCATCAACCGCTGTGTTTTTAACACGTCAACGTTGACTATCTAAATTAAAACTTGGTCTATTTCCGGTTTCAAAAAAATGTTTTTACTTTTTATCACAGTCTTTTATTACTTTTTCCTACAAGTTTGTAACAAAAGAGTTTTGGGAAATTGAGAAGAAGTTCGCAAGATACTTTTTTTCGAAAGTTTTATTCTGATTAAGTATCTGTACCAAATTTATAAAAACTTCTTTTTGTTGATGGATTCATAAAATTAATTTCGGAACAAACCGATACTCTTTGGGAGAATCCGACTGTCATTCTTTTATCTCTAATCTGAAGCTTTTATCAAAGTGATGCCAAAAGAATTATTTAAATGTTCCTAAATTCAGTTCTTCTACGCTTATGAACTGTACCGTCTGCAATTTTTAAAATGAACGAATTTTGCATGACTTCATTTCGCATCACTTTGTAACAATGGGACAGTTATGTCAGTTTGGGGACTACAATGTTTTTGACATTTTCTTTTTTTGTTGCAACCCAGCTTTGTTTTCACTTTTAAAGTTTTATCTGTTTATTACGTTTTTTTTTTCAATTATGTCATCTTCCTGTTTTATTTTTAACCTTTTCATGTTTGACTAATATTTAATATTTTTCTTGTGATGATGCATTTGAACTTTTTGCCTTTTCAGCAAGGTCCTTTCTCTCATTACTTTTGTTCTCTGCCTTGTTTATGTCACTCTTTGATGCTATTCAGGGTACGTATGAAACGTGACATTCTCATTGACCTTTTGGAGTTCATTAATTATTTTAATTTTTGTTTGTGTTTGTCAGTGACATTGGCGTGGGAAAAACTCGCATTCTGAGGTAATCACACCCCCTGTTTTACTTTAGTACGGTTTAATACCAAATCAAAAGATGCATTAAACTTTGCTTTCTCAATCATAACTCATCTTCTGGCGTTCGGCATTTCCCTGTAAAACCTTCCTTCGTCGCTCTAAGACCTTTTCCATTTACCTTAACCTACAAGTTTGATCCTACTCGAAAACAACGCCAATGTTGAGTAACATCAACACACCCACAGAACAAGTAAAAGATAAACGTAAGTATTTGCGTTTCAAAATCAGTGACTTAAATGAAATAACCAAACATATGCTGTACATCTTTTTGAGACACCCTCGTATGATAGATACAGCAAAATAAATCAATTCATCTTCAATCTAATGTTATAAATTCCATACCCCAATCTCAGCAGTTCTATCTTATTTCTTTACTGATCCTTCAAGAAAGCTTAGTGTAACATAGCAAAATGACGTAAAAACGACCTGATTTGTCTCTTCAAATCCCTGCAAGGTTTAAGCTTCAAAGCTACTGATTATTGGCACGATTCTTTTATACTAAAGTCAATCCGCAATAGGAGAACATTTCCATAACATCTGAAACTAAAACTTTCCACATTTACGAGGGCGGTTCAGTAAGTACCCGTGTTTGACGACAGAAGGCGTTCCTGAGGGAAGTTGGTGTTATCGTCGTGTGCTGCCATCTATCAAACGACGGTATAACAAATTGCAGACTGATTTATAGGTTAGTTTGGATTTGACAGCCATTTGAGTAAGACGTGTTTCGTGATTTTAGCTAAGATGGAAAAAGAGCAGTATCGTTCGGTAATTCGCTTTCTGTTTTTGGATGGGAAAAAATGCGAGGAGATAAAAGCAAAGTTGGATGCTGTTTATGGGGACACTTCGCCATCTATGACCACAGTTAGATATTGGTTCAACGAATTTAAACGTGGGCGAACATCCGCTTTTGATGAGGAGCGACCAGGACGCCCGGCAGACGTGGTTACCGAGGAACTCATTCAAAAAGTCCACGACATGATTCTCGCTGATCGACGAACGAAAGTGCGTGAAGTAGCAGAGGCCGTAGGTGTGTCGACCGGAACGGCAATTAATATTTTACATGATAAGTTGGCGATGAAAAAATTGTCGGCGCGATGGGTGCCGCGATTGCTAACGGTGGACAACAAGCGGATGCGGCTGTTAACTTCGAAGCAGTGTTTGGAGCAATTTAAGCGAAATCCGAAGGAGTTTTTGCGTCGAGTTGTCACCGTTGATGAAACCTGGATTCATAATTACACACCAGAAACTAAGCAACAATCAAAACAATGTATTTCTCCCGGTGAATCTGCTCCAAAGAAGGCGAAGATGGTTCCATCGGCCGGAAAGTTCATGGCGACGATTTTTTGGGATGCGAACGGCGTCATCCTCATGGAGTTTTTAGAAAAAGGAAGAAAGATCACTGGACAATACTACAGTGAGTTATTAGACAGCTTCGACAAAAAATTGAAGGAGACACGGCCGCATTTGGCGAAAAAGAAAGTGCTGTTTCACCACGATAACGCACCAGCACATTCATCCGGAGTTGTCGCCGCCAAACTGCATGAATTGCGTTATGAATTGCTGCCGCACTCCCCGTATTCACCCGATCTGGCTCCCTGCGACTTTTTCTTGTTTCCTAACATGAAGAAATGGCTCGCGGGAAAAAAATTTAGCTCAAACGAGGAAGTCATCGCCGAGATAGAGGCGTATTTTGGAGAGTTCGACAAATCCTATTTTTTGGTTAAAAAAATCGCAGGAACGTTGGGAGAAGTGTATATTTCTAAAAGAAGACTATGTTGAAAAATAAAAAAAAATTTTGAAAAAAATTGTGTCTTCATTTCTAACACGGGTACTTATTGAACCGCCCTCGTAATTCCTATTCAGAAATCGCTTTACGGTTGCCAACCACAACGGGTAAACCAGTTTCCCATAGTTTTACATTTACATTAGGACACTAAAACTTCCTTTGTCTATCTGTTTGCAACGGTGTTTGACATAAGCATCTCAGTCTTAACGGCTGTTTGGAACTGACTCGCTCAAACCAAAAATAATAGCACAACATCTAATCTGTTAAATAACTTTTAGTGGATATAAGAGCTGAAACAAAATTTTGGCGAATCTAAGGTTAAGTCGTTTAAGGTGACGTCCGTACCTTGAAAATGCATGACTGGCTTGCTGCAACAAGCATTTTTTGCTTACCGAGAATTTTTGTTTTACCTCACGTGTGCGACAAAGCGAGTACATTAGAACGGCACGGCACGATTGCTGCATAAGATTGTCAGTCCAACAGTTAAAGGCTGTGTAGATATTCTTAGAAGAATTTAATTCGATGAATTAAGGAAATGTAAATCTTACTATCAAAATGACAATGAAGGCATTCCTACTTATATTAACTTGTCTGACAGAAAGTTCCCGCCAAGGACGTAACTGAAAGTTAAAAAAAAAAAAAACAAACGATCCTAAAAACTTATGATGATTTAAGGGAATTTTTGTTGCTTTCCTTTATTTGTTCGTTTTACAAAGTGACTAGATTCATTTTCTCTTATTTTCCGGCCGCCAATAAAGATTCTTAAGCAATGGGCTGTAACATCATCTCTACGACAACGATCGGACGGACGTCCACACAACAGGGAGGGCTGATTTATCGCCGTGTGTGAGGTTGGTAGGTTCATAGGCCATCAAAGTTCCAATTCCTGCAGTCATCTCATCATCCTAACTAGCAGTACTAAACCCAAAACGGCTGAATAGAAACTTCACTCTCTAAGACCCTTAGTCTCGACCACAAAAACAAAACAAAAAAATACTTTTCTTTTGTAGCAATCTATTTTTCATGTTTTTCTGTAGTGTTTTTCAAATTCAGAACTTACGATGATCGATTTGTCCTTTCTTGAAAAAATGAAATTCAAGCCATCCGGACGTTTGCCATTTTCTCGCAGAACATCACGAAAATTGCCGAAAGATAAACAATGCACACAAGAAATAAATTTATTGTTGAAATTGCAATACCTAGAAATGATAAATGTACTTTGATAAGATTTAGAGTAACATAACGTAACAGCAAAAGAATTTCTTCTGAGATCTTCTGGTTTTTCTTTAGCCAAAAACCTTCCTGATCTCTTTAGCAGAAAGCTTAAGTTTTAAATTTATAATTTCTTCTGGTTGATGTGGCTTGACAATGCCATCAATAAGAAGACATGCATATTAAGCATAATTATCCGAGTTTGAGCTGGACAGAACTATAGGTTGCATTCTATTTAGTGAAATTGCAAGACCAGTAGGTACTAACTAATGATTAGATTAGTGAGATGCTTGAGCTTGCATGTTCTGAACCAGCTGGTCGATTCTACGTTTAGTTTCTGCCAGAGCTGTTGTCAGGTCGCTATTGACGGAAACACGATTGTGTTGCTTAGTTTTGATCAGAACCAAAGCTCAAAAATCTTCTTCACATAAGTCGATGAAAATGTAACAAGTATTCGCAAAGCAAGAGTGTCTACTTTTGGATTAACAAGAAAAGGTTTGATCCAAAACTCCTCCAATGTCAAGAGATGGAAGTTACCTTTCGTGGTCGAATCGGCCATCATTTCTAAAAATTCTTCGTAAACTTTTTCTGGTAATTGCAAGACATCGACAACAAATGGATTTCTAGTCATGTGCCATATTAGTGATTCTCGATAGTATCAGTCACATTCATGTTTCAATGCTTGCAAATGAGCTTCTATTTCAATTTTTAACTCTTCGCCCGATTTTTGATTTTTAATTGCTTTGTGTAGTCGAGTAAAAGATAATAAATCTTCAGCAGACACGTTTCGAGTCCAAAATTGAAGCTTTCATGTAAAACGGTGAATATAATGGTAGTTACTTATCAATGTGCGGTTTGCGCTCTGAAGCTTTAAGTTTAGCTGATTCAAGGCTTTAAATATATCAGTCAAATACGCCAACTTTCATCGAAATTGTTCATTGCTGAACATTTTTAGAACATCGTTTTTTCCTTTAAGCTCGAGAAAACGGATTACCTCGTCTTTCAACTCATGAAAGCGTGCCAACATGTTGCCCTCAGACAGCCAGCGTACTTCTGTATGGAATAAAAGGACTATGTGATCAAAATCAAGATCCTCGCAAAGTAAAATAAATAATCGACTGTTGACAACGTTTATAGCCGAATCTAAAGTCTGGCGCAAATTTTGTAGCAAGTGTTTTGAAGCCAAAGCTTGACGGTGAATAACAGAATCTGTGTTAACCGGCATGGGATTATTTTTCCTGAGTTTTTGAGTTAAGCCTGAACGTGCACCTTCTTTGCAAAGTTCAATGAGTTTATTCCAATCCAAATAATTGATTGAATCAAATACATCGTCAGATTTAGTGCCTGCTGTCAAAGATTGGAGGTACAAAATCTTTTCTTCAATTTGATCTTTGCTGACGTATCGAACATAAACACACGCACAGTTAACGATGTTTGTGAATTCATCGCAACTTATGGCAAAAAACGGCGGTGGTTTTACTTTGTTTATGATTTGTGACTTTATGTATGCAGCAATAGTATCGATTCTAGGCTTCATAGTGTTATTTTAAAGAGACATCTACTTCATTTTCTGTTCTGGTTTTTCTCCTAATATTGTCTGCGTGACTTGATTAATTCTTCACGGATAGTGTAAGGTTTGATTTGTTTCGCTGTCAAAAAGGCTATTTCAAATGAAACTTTGAGATGCTGTGACTCGACTTTGTAATAACTTCCTGACTTACCCAATTTAATGCGCTGGAGTGTTTCTAATTTGGAAGAAAAAACTCTTTTGACTTGGTTATCATAGTAGGATGTTGTTGGCTCTAGTGTCTCTC
This sequence comes from Ignelater luminosus, assembly GCA_011009095.1. Lineage (NCBI taxonomy): Eukaryota > Metazoa > Arthropoda > Insecta > Coleoptera > Elateridae > Ignelater > Ignelater luminosus. The sequence continues at coordinate 11,942 of VTPC01008061.1, forward strand.
AAGATGAGTGGGCTCATGGAGCCATTGTCCAAAACTTTCAAACATATCACGCACAGAGGTAATTATATCCCGTCTTTTTCGATGAAGGTAAATTCAAACTCTTGAAAAAAGAGTCTTTTTTTCGCTACCAAAAGAAAAAACGCATTAGGCTCCCCTACGATCCCTCTACACCCCCTAGGGAGGCGTGCCTCCCGATTGGAAAGTCCTGAGCTAGATCATCAACCTCTTGAAGGGTCAAGTTGACTTCTCCAACATGCGCAGTTGCAGAATACATACTGCTGTTCTATCACTTGCAAAATCAGCATTTGTTGTTATTCGTTCTTCTTATGTTCTTTGGGTGATATCTTACTCAACAATACTCAATAAGAAAACCTGTTAATAGTTTTAGTTCGATCGGACTTTAATTCAAGAAGCAGTTTAGCGTTTTTGCCGAGTGATCTCTTTGTTTTGAAAGTAAAACCCAGGTCTGGGTTGGGTCAGTTGCTTTTAGATGCTTCATAAACAGTTATAGCTATTTTATTTGTTGTGAGACTTAACACCTGTAATTTTATGCCTATCATATCAGTAGGATAAGTCTGGTATGCCTTCCGCACAAGCCATACATGGCTTGGTATGATGCAGATTGTTTTTACTTTGTGCATTCTAAATGAAATGATTTTCCCCAAGATGAACACTACTTGAGCAGACATTTGAATAGTGGTTGGTGTCAGTACATCATGATCATGTGGACATTTGATGGACTGGTACTTTTGCGGACTACAAATAGGCTCAATTTAAAACATTGCATACTTATTCAAGACAAATGTTCAAATGAAGTGTTGCCAGTTCACGTTTGACTGGTGGAATAGGACACCGCGTTTAGTACGTGCCTATCAGTACTGAACTTTGTTTTTGTTTTTATTTTTATTTAGTGCAGTTCAGTAATATTTAGTTGTCAGTCTAGAAGTTAGCGGCTTCCTGGGATTCTTGACGCAACTGCCGGATGTTAAAAAATATTGTAGCTGTAGCCCAAGAAAGAAATAACTGCAAATAACTAAATTCAGAACACGAATCACAGTTACCGGTTTGTTAAAATTTAAATATGTTGATAATCTAAAGGGTAGTAATATACGTACAAGTTCTGACATTTTGTACTACCTGTCTCGTAACATAATTATGTTACGGATAATTTAAATTGCAACGTCCGAATTTATCTCGAAGCTAACATAGTGTGTTACGTGCAAAACTAGAATTAGTGACTCATCGATATGCGCAACCATATATAAAATCGGTATACCACATGTAATACTAGTTTTTGATAGTCGAAGACGGGTATTGGGCGAGGAAGGCCTAGAACCGCCGGTAGACGGTAGTATTGATGCAAAACTCTTTATGAGTTTCGGGATCCAGAAGGCGCCAGCCGCACTAGAAAGTCGGTGACCTAATTTCGAAACGGAGACTCTGCAGCTGATCTCCGTATCTAGGTCAGTAGGCGAGATGCTTATCAAGATCGAACCCCAGGTTCGAACACTACACAAGTAGACGGAATCGAGATTTTACTGAGCTCGCTTAAGATACTTACACTCCCAATGAGGGATTAAGCTGATATTATGTAGGTAGGTGAAGGTCAATGTCCCTTGGCTCCGGAACAGCTGATCACTGAAACCATCTATGTGTATGCTAAAAGGTAAGTTGATAACATCTATTAGCATACTATTAAATTAGATAATCTACAGACAATTAAAATTATGCACAGTGGCGTAAGATCAGAGTTTTATTGCTATTGAATTAATATAATAATAATAAATATTTTAAACAACGGGTTTAAATTTGTTGTAAGATTATTTTTAATTGTCATTTTGTATTTGTTCATGTTCATAAAAATCTACGTAAATTACAGAATAAATTCAAAACGCTACGAATTCTCTATGTGTAACAATACGTATTGGGCGTATTACGTAATTTGTAATTTAATTTTGCTGAATTTAACACTTTGTTAAATCTGAAAAGACTAACAGAATTGTTTGGTTAATTAGGAAAGGCATTATTATTAGATTTATTAAGTTCTAAGTTGATTAGTAGCATGTTTCGACTGGCTGTTGATTACATTTTCGCACTTTTTAAATAGAAAGAGCTACTTCAATCGATTCTAGTCTAGAATGGAATTTTCCAAATGATTTCAAATATTTCTCTAGATATAAAAGTCTTTGCCCAATATTTCTCCTGTTGATATATTCTGTGGGGATCAGCAAGATTTCCCCTGTTAGATCATTATTTTTATTTTGTTTAATGAAAATTTCTGAGCGTAATTAATGCGGACGACGCAATAATTAATCCTTATAAAAGTTTATTAAAATTTTTTTTCTGACCACATCCTCGTGATTTTTTTTTATTTTGTTCGGTAAAATTTAACGCACGAACAACGATTCTAAAGGAGAATACAGCCAATTTTTCAATGAAATTAGTTACACGTTCGCAACGGCGGCGCCTCCACCAAAATTTACCGAAACTATTTTCAGCTTATTATTCCCAGGAGAAATGTGAACGTTATTTCAAACTAAGACTTAGTGGTGCTTTTACAGTCGAAATAGCAACTAGTTTCGGAATAGTTTGGAGTACCCGACCGGAATACCTAGCCATTAAAAGGTGCAGGGACAGTTGGATGGCTCTCAGTAAACACTTGCATGGCTCACTAAGGAGCAATTTAAAGTAATATGTATGTGCAACCGGGGATTTTTATTTGCACGTACGGCCATAATGCGCTTTTAAATTCCTAGTTTAATTAATTAAAAGAGTAACATGAACGCGGCCAAACGAATTCGTCGTTAATTAGTTAACTTGATCGCCTTTAATTAATTTTAACGGCTAACGATTCGACCCAGATGCAACATGATGCAGAATAAATGATAATTAAAAATTGGTACCCTTCAATTTTGTTGGTAGGAACGCTGGGGGAAACCACTTTGAGGAATTAAATTCATTTTTCATGTCCTCCAGACTAATGCAATTAGATTGAGAAGAATAAGGGGTTATTATTTTGCGAAATTGAGCTACTCGAGTTTCTAAGGGTAAGAAATAACTTAACACGCGATGATGGTAATGAACATATACCTCGTTTAATTAATAAGGGACATTTTTTTAGAGAGAAATTTTGTAAAGATTTGAAAATTTGTATATAAGCCCAAACAATTTGTTTAATTGCTTTTGCTCTCCCCCAGTAGAAATTGTATAAAATTAATTGCCTATTCCGGCAAACTTTCATGGAATCAATTAACTTGTTAACAAAGTATAAAGTACAACAATATATCAGAATATCGAGTTTCCAAGTGCTTTGGTTAGTTAACTAACTCGGAACTTATAATCCCACTCGATTATTTCTTATTAAGTGAAGAAAATTACACATTTATGAAATAAAATGAGAATTTCAAGTAGGAAAACTTTTGTCTTAGTTTATTTCAGTTTCTGAGGATATTAGAAAGAAAATCGTTAAGGAGGGGAACAATAGATTTCGTTAAACTCTATGCTAATATTCTTCTCTATAACCGGAATAATAAAAACTGAACACGTTCGTAAAAACGGAATTAACTTTATGTACCTATGCGCACATAAATGCAGTTTCACAGTAAATTTCAGGTTTTTGTTGATTGTAACCAGAGAAATTCTATTGTTTCAATATTTCCTCCAACATTTACGGCTGGGTGAGTCTCGCAATTAACAAACTAAACAAATATGGATGTGGAAATGCAAGGTAAACACCAAACAGACAATTATATAAATATTGTTTCAGTTGAAGTCTCTGAGGAAAGATTAAGATAACAACCATGAAAGACAGATTTCCTATTAAATATCAAAGGAAGTGATTTAATTATAAAATAACAGAAAAATCCTCAAACAATATTTGAACGTAAAAATAAGGAAGTTACCAATGTAAACAAGAATATCGCTCGGGAGACTAAAAGAAAAGTAAAAGGAGAAAATTGTAAAAAGTAATTGAATGATCGAAAGAAACAGAGAGAGAAAGAAAAAAGAATCAAACACAACTTTCAAGGTTTTCAAATTAACAGTCAATTTTCTATTTGGTCCCAACTTCCAACATCGATTTTTTTGTGTTAAGGAAAACACTTCAGGTAATTAATTGTAAAATTGAAAACTTTGAAGCTAATTAATAGTTAATACGCACATTTAATTGAAAAATAATTGAGAATTAGCAAACTACCGCCTTCGTGTAAAATGTAATTTGTTTTGAATTTTAGTTAATAAACAGTCTTTACAAAACTGATATAAACAACCTCTAGATTATCGCTGAAGTTTCACGATTTTACAAGGCTATACGAGGGTTCTTGTGAAAATAGCTTTTTTCTTTTTTTAATTTTGTTTTTCTAATTATCACGTTTGGCCCGCTCTTAATTTGTATTTAGCGCGCTCGCCTATACGACGTGCGTAGATAAACTAATGACTACCGGTTTAGAAAGAAGATGTGCCAGTATGAGGTGGAACTCCGTAGAATCATTTGGTTGTCCGTAAGAATTTTTTTCGTAAACTGTTTTTTCTATTCTCAAAATTAGTAATATCACTTAAGAGCAATCAGGTTATTCTTCACACTTGGTCACAGTGTGACAGAGACTTTTGCAAAGCTTCAGCAAGCCTATGGAGACAATATTTTGTCAAGGGTCCAGGTTTGGTATTTTCAGATGGAAGAGAACAGACTGAAGATGAACCTCGCAACGAAAGGCCTACACCTGCAAAAAATGTTGCCAGAATCCAAGATCTTGTGCGTTCCGATCGTCGCTTGACAGTCAGAATAAGCGTGGAACAGTTGAGTTTGACTCATACCACCGTTCATTAATTGGGGATTAGGAGAGTCTGCGCTAAAATAGTCCCAAAACACCTTTTGCAGGAAAAAACGAACAAAAGGAGGGACACGTTTTTTAGCTTTCTGAAGCGGATTGAAAATGAACATTAATTTCTGGAACGTGTCGTTACTGGTGATGATGACGAGTCTTGGGTCTTTCAGTGCGACCCGGAAACGAAGCGCTAGAGCCAGGTATGATACACTTCAAGCTCACCAAGGCCAAAAAAAGAAAAAGAGTAACTTGAAGATTAAAACCATGCCAATTTGCTTTTTCAACAGCAGAAAATCGTCCACAAAAAGTTTGTGCTTCAAGGCTAAATGCTAAATCAACAACTTTATGACACACTTCAAGCTTACCAAGGCCGAAAAAAGAAGATGAGCAAGTCAGAGATCAAAACCATGATGATTTACTTTTTCGACAGCAGGAAATCGTCTACAAATAGTTTGTGCTTTAAGGCTAAATGGTAAACCAACAACTTTAGCGAGTTCTTGAAAGACTATGAAAAAGTGTGAAAAAGTGCGTGTGAGACCAAGCATCATGTGGCTCCTCAGCCCCTTATTCCCTCGACTTGAGTCCTTGTGACTTTTTTCTCTTCCCAAGATTGAAAAATCACCTCAAAGGACGTCAGTTTGGGCACTAGAAAACATTAAAGCTGGATCAGCTGAAGGCAATTTCAGCATCCGAGTTTCAACACTGCTATGAAGAGTGTAAAAAATCGGTGTATGGCTTCTTAAGGCAATTACTTTAAAGGAGACTGCGGAATTATAATTTTAATGTAATAAAAAAAATTATAAAAAATCAACCTCATTACTTTATTTCCACGCCTCGTATGTATTGTTTAAATCGTCTTGCCGTAAAGACTTGTAATTCTATAAATTATGTATGTTGCGTTTAGAATAATTCTTTAATGTTCTGTGTCTTGTGCGTTTACAGGTACCTTTAAACTGCTTAATAAACTTTCTATTTGAGGCAGGTAAACCTAGAAAAATAAAATTAAAAACGAAAAGATAAAGTTTTCTTAGCAAGCTTTCAAGAAATCTTTTAAAAGGTATGGCCGGCACTGGAAGTAATACGAGGTATGTGAGAAAAGTAATGAGACTGATTTCATACTAACCAAAGTTTTTACTTTTTTCAAACAACAATGTTATCCCCTTCAAAGTAGTTCCCTTGGGCAGCTATACACCGGCGGAGTCGTTGTTTCCACTCTTGGTAGCAGCGCTGGAAGTCTTCAACTGGTATGGCTTTTAACTGGTCGGTCACAGTCTTTTGAATGTTCTCCAGAGTTCCAAAATGACGTCCTTTTAGGACATGTTTCAATTTCGGGAAAAGGAAAAAGTCACAAGGACTCAAATCAGGTGAATAGGGGGGATAAGGAACAAAAATTCACCGATGGAAATTGCTGTATGACACGGAAGTGGAAGCGATAAACGTACCGGTGTAGCACAGGCCGGTAGACACAACGTTGCCAGATCTCCCGCAGTGTTGCCAGTCTCATTACTTTTCTCACACACCTCGTATATACTCATATTTTACCGGCAATCAAGGTGTTGAACTTGAATACTTTGAAAATCTTAAAGTAACATATTCTGCTCCACAAACCAATGCGTTTTGTATTTCAATATTGCGCTGTCAGATATGAAGTGAGTTCAATCATTTTAGTTTGCGGACACAAGTTTAAGTTGTCTTAACCTAAGAACAGAGAAATTACATCACCACGTGTACTTACTTTATTTTCAACGTATCTGAAATACCTTGAAGACTTTGATATAATTATGCGCTACGAATGAATGCGTTTTGTTTTTTAATATTGTGTTGTGTGAACTAAGCAGAACTTCAGATATAATTAACCTTTTGGCCAGTGGCCAAACCGCAGCAAAACTTGAAACAATTCTCTTCAGATAACCCAACTTGATTTTCAATTCTAAAGTCGCCCCAATCTTTGATCCAGCGCACAGTATGTACTGCGTTTGGAAATTCGTTTTTGCGCTTGCACACTCTTCAATACGTTTATTCACGTTTACGAGATCTATCTTCCTAACTGATTTTTTTTTGTCTTGTACCTGTAAATGTTTTTACTGGAAGATTTATAAACCTGCATGGACTTTTATATAAGCTTCACATTTTCAATTTTAACATTGACCAAAACTGGGCAATTTGGAAGAAGCTGTTGCCTTTATTACCAAGGAGATCTAGAGCAAAATTTACGTGCTGTTATTTGTTTGTTGTTTGTCCAAAGTGTATCTTTTGAACGTTATTTGTTCGATAGATCACTTTACGAACAAGATCTTTTTGATAATTCCAACCTTTCAATATGATATCAAAATTGAGATCAAATCATAGTTGTTTTGGCTTTTTGAAAGAAAGTCCAAAGGTCGTTTTAGTCTTTCTGCTTCTTCTGGGGATGACAATAGTTGTTATGGCTGCCTTTTGCATTGCTGCAGAAAAGCTGTAGTTGACTTAATGATTTCATGGTCTTATTCCTGTTTGTTTTGCAGTGCTATGTACTGAGTACTTAAGTAATGTTGATAGCAGGAAAAATTGCAACGCCATCTAGAAACAGTTAAGGTCAATATTATTAAGTCCATTGACCAAGCCGGTTGCAGGTATATTGCACGCGATATAATCCTGGAAGTATCTCAAGGAAGTATTCTGCAAAATTAAAATCAACGAGATTTGCGAGGTTAAAAGATTTAAGAAATATTTTGACTCATCTACACAAGTTACCTCTTCTTACAGGCAGACGTCAATACGTAATGTTATCTTTAAAGTTCGTGTTTGTTTGGTTTTTTCTTTACTCTGAAACTAACATTCTTCTATAAACTGTTTACATTAAAGATGGAATCCAATAAAAGACTGTACGATTGATCTCAAATGTAGTTTTGTTAGAAAAGACAAGACACTGCACTTGTGATTGTCTATAGCCCCTTATCTAATAAGTTTTTCGAAAAATTATTTTAGTTTTTCGATTTCTTGCTTACAAGTTATTGGATAATCAATAACAGGGGTTGCAGCAGAAACAAAATTAAGAAGTAGACACGATAGTATCATTATTCCTAAAAGCGAAGTCCTACAGAACTCTGATGGAGAAGGTTTTTGCTTATTTTGTCAAATATCGGATAATACCAGTTTAAAACATCATCGTATCACTTCAACTAAACTTGAAATCCAAGAGGGGCAGTGTCGTTCAAAAACTCCACAATCTCGTTGATTCTATAAGTAATCTGCTCAGCGGGACCAAGAAATAAATTGTCAATTTTGCCTCACAGTCTTTATATACATCAAGTTAGCTAGTTAGATAATTCAATAATAATTGTACAAAATCTTTCTTAAAGAAACCCAGAGTGACTTCAGGTGACTTTACTATCTTACTTTAGCCACTCCTAATTAAACTTAATTCTGATATCAGAATAATGTTAATAATAAGAAAGTTAATCCTTGAAGGTATGTATATTGATAGATATGATTTCGTCATGCAATCTTAAAATCAATTCAATTCCATGTTCATAAAAAGTTGATTTAGACTGGTACAGCTTCATCAGAGACTTCAAGCATTTCTTACAACAAAAACTTTCGACAACACAAAAAATCGTATTTGGATTTACTTCAGCGGCTCAGACAAAATTCTATTGAGGTGATGTCTCATGGGGTTATGATTTATCTAATGTCGGATGTGAATCTCGATCTTCACTTTATAGAGCGTGACGTTTAAGTCGTTTTGACGCACGAACAAGGGAATTACATCACCTCCCATAAAATGCAATTTTTGGAACGCTGAATCGGCTGAAACAAATTGTTTGGGTGCCCCCGCAAGCTTAAAAATTTGATATTTTTGCCTAATCTGCCTATTGGTGCTTATAACACTTCTGAATGTCAAATGCTGCTTTTTTGCTTGTTTTCATTTTAACAACAATTCAGAAATCACCACGTGGAGGTGGCTGCACATCGAGTCCCCCCAACACACGCTGTGAAAAAATTAATTTTGTCCTAACACCTTGATAAATATATTCGTGTTTTGTATTAAACTTTGGCAACGATTGCCTCAAAGCTATTTGTGATCTAAGAAATTTATCGCGAGCTTTGGGGCTGCGCACTGTTGCTGATGCTTTTGTTACAAGTTTTATTGACCTTTCTACCGCTTGGATTTCGGAAGGAAACTTAAGGATGTCAATTTCTTCAGGTACATTTTTTGTAAGTCATCATCAGAAATCTGTGTCGCCAGGGGTCGTTTAGTAATTTTGGTTGTTGGCCAATTTATTAATCTAGTGTAACAAAAAAAAAAATGGCAAGATCCAGAGAACACAGCAAAATTTGAGAAAGCAGTAACTGAAACACTGGAGAACACAGAGCCAATAGAAATACAAATGAACTAAATTAAACAATAACAGAAACACTAGCAACTGAAAAACAAAAAAGGTGAAACAACATCAGACAGAAATGAAATTCTCACGGTAGTCGAAGGGTCAGCAAGAGATACAAGATACACCTAGAGAAACAGAGAAGAAAAGTGGACATGCCAAAGATTGTCAAGGACGAAATTAAAAATGCATTAAAAACGATGAAGAATGGGAAAGCACCCAGAGAAGATGGGATAGTGATCAAGGCTGTCAAAATGGAAGCAGAGCTTCTTCTTAAGAAAATACAAAAACTATTTAACCTATGTCTGTCTGACGACATAATCCCAAGCTAATGGAACAACGTGTTAATGGTACTAATCTATTAAAAAGGGGACCTTGCAGATATCCAGAACTACAGACCCATAAGCCAACTCTCTCATCTATATAAGCTTTTTACAAAAATAATCACTCCTAGATTGGAGAATAAACTAAACTTCTATCAAGCAATAGAACAGGCTGACTTTTGTTCAGGTTTCGGTACAAACGACCACCTTTCATTGCTAAAAGTTCTGATAGAAAAAACCATGGAATACCACCGACCGCTGATGCTTGTATTCATAGACTTTCAAAAGGCCTTTGACACTGAGCCTAAGGATCTGCATCTTGGCTACTCTAGCTGAGAATCCATTTTGTTTCTACTAGTCTTAGGTGGTTCTTCTTTGTTCAATCTTTCCTGTCGAAGTTCTCTTGCTTCAACTCTTGTTTTCTTCGGGCGCCGACGCTGTTAGGCAACGAGAGCTAGATAACCCTTTCATTTTTCTTTATACTATACTTCCTTAAGGGACGAGTGCCATCCGAATTAAGATACCGTAAATTCGGCCCAACCCTCAAAAAACCCTGCAGTGGCGCCTGGAAACGATACATAGCAAGCCCCGGGGGGCGACATTTACTTCGTCTCGTTGCGTGGAAATAGAAATGAAAAAAACAAAAAAAAAACCAAACACAGACGCAAACATAAATGTAAACACGAGTAAACGAGAGAAAGAGAGGTAAACAATGATTTGGGCATCGGCAGAGGATGATAGTGTTTTTGGGGAGGAGGAGGGCCCATTTAAAAGAAGGCCAAGGCTTTGCAAAAACCCCCCAAGGCCAAGAGCAAATACAATAGCTGAGATAAACGTAGAGATCACGTCAAAGACCTTGAACGAGACACGCCAGGAGAAGAAAAGGAGAAGACAGGAAACCCCAATAGAGAAGAAGCCGAGCAGAGCACAAGAAGAGGAAACATGGGACAAATACAGAAAGCTGATGAGCAAAACAGAGAAACAGGTCACGATGTTAGTCCAACTGGTTAAAGACAACAGGAATAAAAAAGGAAATAAAAGAAACGGCACTTACAATAAAGCGCTTAGCAGGTCAACTAGTAAAGATGAACCTGATAAACATAGGGAAAATAAAAACTGGAGAAAAAGAGCAAACAGAGATGGAGATCGAAAGAAAAATAGAAGAATATATGGAACGAGAAGATACTGACTTAAATGAAGAAGACCCGTCCGGAAAAAAATCCTGGAGATGAAATGGCCACAGGGTGCATATAAAGTCATACGAGAGGCCACGGAGGGGCTAATAAATATATACCAAAAAAAATATAATAATAATAGCGGGACAGGCAATAAACGAAGACAACCCGCTAATAAAGAAATTGACAGAGGTGCAACCAGAGGTAAAAAATATTGCAAAAGAAGGAATGATAACAACGGGAAGAATAGTAAGAATTGACAGCAAAAATTGTATAACTGACGAAGAGGGTCAGACAGAAGAGAATACGAGACGAATATATCTGGCCAGAATGAATGAGTCAGACACCAATTAAGATAGGCTAATCAAGCTGCTCCACGTACTAAAAGAAATAAAACAAAAGGTAAAAGAGATAAGCAAAAAAAACAATAGTAGACGCCATAGAAGCCAACGAGCCATAGATAAGGAAAGCGGTGGAAATGGTATTTAGGAAAAGAAGATCCAGATAACAGTGAAATTAAAAAATAAAAGAAACAAAAAAGACTTGAAGCATAATATAAACAAAAAAGAAGGGCAACAAATCAGCAAATGGTAAGTACCAAGAAAGACGAAAGCCAAGAGAGAGACACTAAAATAAAGACAAAACAGGAGGAAGGGTCCTACGCGGCCGTTCTGAGACAGATGAGAAAAGAAGTTGACATAGGCAGAATTGGGGTAAGGATCAATAGCGTGCAGATAAAGAAAGAAGGGCATATAAAACTGAGTGTAAACACGGGCAGAAATGAAAACGGGGGGGACCTGAAACGAGAAGTAAAAGAAAAACTGAAGGATAAGGTAAATGTGGAACTAGTACAAAAGAGAAAAAATTTAGTAATACTGGACATGGATGAGATAGCAACGGAACAAGAGATGCGCAAGACATTAAGCAAGGAACCAGCAGACCCAGCACTAGAGGAAAAGGACATAATAATAAAGATATCAGAGTGAACCAGCAAAACTGGGAAAAGACATGCAAATATCCAACTCCCAATGGATCATGCAAATAAATTGCTAGTGATAAGAAGAGTAGTAGTGGGCTGGAATAGGTGCAGAATAGTTGAACAAATAGCACGTACGAAATGCTATAGGTGCTAGTTATATGGGCATTTCGCAGGTGCATGAAAGGCTCAAGAAAAAGTTTGAAACCAATGGTAAATGTATTAAACGCCAACGCTAACTAAAACAAATGCAAATAAATTAAGGATATCAGAGAGGACAATGGAAATATCAATACTAGGACTAGGACCATGTAAGAAACACATAAATACGAAGAACAAAAAAGCTAAAATGGAGATTTGCAGGCCGTGTAGCACGACTCAGCGATGACAGATGAACCATAAGATTGCTGGAATGGAGACCGCGCGAAGACAAAAGAAACCGAGACAGGTCATCCACGCGTTGGGCAGACAACATAAAGAGAATTAAATAGAATTGGATACAACTGGCAGAAATTTCTGGAGGCGTGTAAAGGAGGCTTATGTCCAATAGAAGTTGCATGAAGAAGAAAAAGGAGAAGTAATTGTCTGGATCATAATTGATTGAGGGAATTTCGAATGCACGAACTTCAGTATTTTGTTCAATTTCTCTTCTGAACTTTAAAATTCTGCTCAACCCCAATTCTGTTACATGGCTCCGGTTGTCACAGCTCTGTAGTTCCTTTTCTATTTCACTTGAGTAAACTGATGGTCCCAGAGTTTTCTCATCAAGGTGCTGTAGCAGGTGGCGCAATGGAAGTTCATTGCTATGCAGCAGGCGCACAAACCATTGCAGAGAACGTCCTACGGTAACCTCAGTCTGTTGTATAACTTCACTCTTATATCCTGTGTTGAATGCACCCAAAGGCTTGGAGATGAGAAAGGTCGGTTTTTGGGGATACAAATCCTAAAATGCTTTCTTTGAAGATCTTTACGGACTTTCTCTTGCCTTCCTTATCTTGCTGCGATCAATTGCATCGGTGGTTTCTTCTTTGATCAAGAATATCTTTCATAGCAGCTTTAACAGTAATTGCTGCCATTTTGTCTAAAACACCAGTTCGGTCTCAAGCCTCAGCTGGAGATGGCAGTTCGAGTCAAATTTAAGAAGTTGCGAAATCTTTTTGTTCTACCTCTTGTTGAAATTCATCATGTTCTTTTTCTGGACATAGATATTCTTCTCCTCATCCACTATCTAAAGAACGTGTTGGCATCGCGCTTGAATTACTATCAGTCTAGCTTTGTTGCTTCTCTTATCAGCCTTCTTTTTACTAAGCTGCAACCTCATTTTAAGTGCACTCATAGTGGAGGGTCAACAGTTCTAAGTACAATTTTTCGAGTAGTTCTCTGATGAGTCAAAAATTGCCTTTCGTCCAGAGCTACCTTAATTTGCACACACCACAGATATCAAAAAGAGCCTTCTCAACAGTATCTTTAAACTTAGCAATACTATTTTTGAATTATCTAGGTGTTATGCATTGTCTGTTGTTTGGAAACAATTGGGAGTGAACTTTTTGCTCATTTGCTTGTTAGATCTTTAAGTAAAGGCAGTCAGACTTCAGACATACTAGAATTTCCATTAACCTCCAAATAACATCTAACAATGTCTGCGTGGGTTGGCAAGACATTACCTTTAAGCTGTTGGAGCACCAAACACACGACAAAAAACGCCAAATCGTGCGGGAGGCATAATATCATACTTTAAGAATTAAAAGTTGTTTAACTCTGATAATTATTAAGAAAATTCATTTAGTCTGAACACTATAGGCAATAATACAGGACAATTAGTTTATTTAAGGGTCAGGTTAGGTAAACACATCGAGTTTCTAAGTTTGTCGGGGCACCCAAACAATTTGTGTCAGTGGGTTGAGATTTTGCATGATAGACGTATACAGGCGCAAACAATTATAAAAGAAATTTTGTCAATTTAAAGGAAAATTTGTTAAAATTTTAGAAATAGTTATCTTTACCGACATAGGAATTTTGAAATTAACAAAAAAAAAGGTTTTACATTCCTTTCATGTCGATAAACTAACCTTAGCTGGATTATTGTTGAAAGCATCACTTCCAAACTATCTTCCCTATTAAGAGTCTACATAAAAAGGTGCAAATTTAAATACTGCAGTACCGATTACTTTGTTAAATTAATAAAATAGTCAGTTGATTGGAAGAAGGATGAATAAAGATCGATTGATTGAGAGTCCAATTCGTTTCCTAAATTAAAACCCATAAGCATAAAGACATTAAACTAACCTGATGCAGTCAATATTTGAATAAAGTCCACTACTAAATAAAACCTTCCTTTGATTCATCATGGAAATATAAAAGCTGGCAGTATGAGTTAAACTATGGTACCTATGCAGGACATTGCAGTAACTATGGGATGAATGTATCTAATTTCACTGTACAGAAATTGGTAATTTCAAAAATGCAGCTGTAAACGTATTCAAAGGCGACCTAAGCTTGTTTACTACATCGTGAATATTGCAAAACGGCAAATTAAAAATGTTTTAGGTTCTTTATTTGTCATCAAACAGAAAGAAGCAGCCCACATCGAAACATAATTTCCCACGTGAGTTCATTAAAAATCGCTGAGATGAAAAGAGGTTATGTATTTGGTGCTGAAACAACGAAATTCCCAAACACTTCATCCTTAAAACCTGTAAATTAGGCTGGCTCGCCCATTTTTCAGTCGGGATGCCCCGAGGGCATGTTAACACCACCTAGAATGTTTATTTGCTAAATTCTCGTTAGTCGAAAACGAGTGAATTATTGAACCATTTATTCACTATTTCCTCAGTTCTCGTAGTCGGTTTAGAGGGTAGGAATAAATTACTTTAAAGATAGAATCAGACTGGTAGGCGGTTGTGTTTAATGCCTAATGCTTGGGTAGTAATTAAATTTCGAGTAATTAATTGCAGTTTTGTAGTGTTGTTGGGAGGGTTTTGTTGATGGACTGTTACATGTTACATAAATCTTGATTGATAGAAGGTTTACTTCTTGGAAAACTACATCCAGTAAGATTCGCTATGTGTACTATTAATTTTCAGACCAACAACCCCAAGTATTGTCACACAAGAAAACAAATGGGAGAACGTTCCGGGATTGTTCGAAAAAGCGAGAACTGATTTTATAGACAGGTGCGCCCTAGATAAAGACGAGCTGGATGCTGATTAGTCGTTTATCTCTTCTCCGGCCTTCGAGGTTTTTACGAAAATTGCAATTTAGGAAAATAACCTGAAACCTGAGTAGAAAAGCAGAGATAGAAAGAGAGAAAGACAGTGAAACCCACCCTTTCGTAATAAAAGCAATTTTAAAGGTTTCACCGCCATATAATTTCGTTGTAAGTTGTAGGATATAATTAAGTAAGACAAAATAATGGCGCTTGATTCTAAAAACGCAACGCTCTCCGGGTTTTTCTCTTTATATTAAATGAACCGCCGCGGTTCATTGATTGGCCATTCAAATGAACTAATGTCGATCGATTCGCATAAAATATTCCACCGATAAGAACACAAATGTTAATGTACCTTATAAAGTATTCAATAAAAGCGTATCTCCGCGTAAAAGGCTATTCATCTGGAGGCATTTATTAGTTTCCTTTTTTTTATTAATGGATCTGTCGGACCCACATTAATATACACAATCAGGTCAGTAAAAGTATGGCTTCATTCTCTTTTATTGGAAAATTATACGAAAGACATTAAAATCTTTAGGAAATTAGAACGAAAATAAGCTCGGCAATATTGTAAATAAAGAGAAAGCGACGCCTACTACTTTGTTTTTGAAAGCACGGCTGAAATGTAATCTACAATAAACGTCCCGAGTTGAAATATTCAATTTTCACTAGAATTGAATGGAAGTAATAAGTAAAAGGAACGTAAATTCTAGCCGCTTTTAAAAATCCAAATTGAACTAGCAACATAGAAAGACAGAGAGGGAAAAAAAGAGCAACTTATTCATTTAAAAAACTCAATTCCACGTTTCTAAAAATTTAATTAAAAACTAAAGTGAACCGAATCGCTTCGGTAAAATGTCACTTAATAATTATTTGTACTTTTTGTCTGAATTCTACGTTCGAAAATTAAAAAGATAAGCCGATTCTATTTCCTCCTACCGATTTGAATTATGCGGTGTTACCGTAAAAAGTTTCTACTTCTTTTCAATTTTTAAATCGTCCAATCTAGCATAATTCTATCACAACTACAGAGCAGAATTCTTTAAGTTTGCATGCAGAACTTTCAACGTCTTCTGCAGAGACCCTACCAATTTAGCTTTGTGTTTGCTTTCTGCATAGATACAACTGTGGCTTTGTGGCTAAATCGATTTTAGACAAATGGCTGCAATCAGTTAGCAGTTAACAGCTGTGTTTTACTTGTTTATGTCCTTTATCGGCATTTTCTTTTGTTTTAGTTCCTATTTTAAGGTTTCCTGATATCTGCGTATTTATTTTCCCTACAAAGCAACTGGCGTAAAGCTTTCGGCGTAAATTATTATTTTCCTACGAAACAAGAAATCTAGAAACACAAATCCTTAACGATTTTGTGACGAAACTGTGCAGTTTGTTAAATGATTAAAATTGTTTTCAAAAAAATTAATGTAGTAACCGTTATTAAGTTTTCCTACGTGGAAAAGAAGAAATGAACACGTAAGATTAGCCCACGTTTGATCTAGAGATAAATCAGTTGACAATATGGTTATAATATTAGTTACTCAAGACATTGTATCTTTCTGGATTTAATACCTAAAGTAGAATCATCCAATATTGCCTTGAATATATTTAATTTTAAGTCATCAAGACTTTAAGTATTGCTCAATGCAAATTTCCTGTTAACATCTCAATAAAAGTAAAAAAAAAATATCAATTCTTTATAACGCAGCGTAATTTTCTCTCATCGAAACAAACATAAAAGTTCCTATCATCTATGGTGCTTGATTTTATGGAAAAAGCTTTCAAGAGGTAGTTGAAGGATATCGATTTAATTGATAAAGGCTTTAGATGTTGTAAATAAATAAAACTCCGTAATGAAGTAACGTGATACGCTTAACTCAAGTTAAATCTTTGAAAGGGTTAGTTCAAAGTTAGATGGAGTGCAAAACTAGAGGGACAAGGTTTTGACTTTATTGGGGATTTTATTAAAACAAAAAATTTGCTTCCATAAATGTTTCACTTTTAATAGAGAAATTTCACATTTGGTTTAAGCTATTTTGAAATATCCTGCAAAACAGGATCTTTGCATAGACTGAATAAAAAAGTTATTTTATGTTCCTTCTAATTTATTTTCCCAAACTAAAGAAACAAGGAAAGCTTCTGCATGACATGACCATCAAAAGATTATTTACGTTGCAAACTGGTTTGATGAAATTGGAAATGAAATTTTTAAATTAAGCGAGCAATGATTAACAATGACTTCTATCTAACAGAAATGCATTCAGGCACCTGACTGCAACATCCCCCCCCCCGCCTCGTGGCGCAATGGACGTCCAGTCCTTGGGAAAAGAGTACAATATTGTTGTTGGATCTTACGCTTTCCGTGCTCTTCTTGACAATGTGCACATGGGAATGTGGCCTTTAAGAGGTTTATTCAAATTCTAAAAGTCGCACTACCATTCATCTATCAACTGCAGGAATTTGCCATAGTCAATCTATCTTTGCCTTGTCAATTAAAATAGTTGCATTGTGCTAGCACTCACCACCATGACAGTCGAACATGCCAGCCAGCTCCACAACTACAGCCTCCAAGAAACTGGTAACTACTGCTGCAGTCATCTCAACATCTAGTTTGTGGACTACTCCTAATGGATTGGAGATGACCAAATCGAAGTCAAAGCTTTGGTTTTTCTTCATCTTCTACATTTTTGTCTGTCATTTTTATATTTCCATAATTACCTTGATACTAGAGCCTACGCCTGTTTAAATAAACAAGACAAAAGTCACAGTTTGACTACCCCCTTTCTGGTTCGACTATTTAGCGGTTTGGTTTAGCCAATCCAAAGTGCAACTTAAACTCGTCGGCATAACCAATCAGAAGACCAAATTCAACCATGTCATGTTTATCTCAGCTCGATCTACGTTTCATTGTTATTTCAGCGTCGCTAAATCCTTACGACAAAGTGGATCAGTTGTCTGCTTTTCAAGAATGACACTTTCAAAAGGATAAGGAGATGAGAATCAGGACATCTTTATAGTTCCTCCCTCATTTCCAAAGCCTTGTTGCAGACCTCTTAGATAGCTTGCTCTGAAGTTTATGGTATGGCTTTTCATAGCCTACCAATCTCCCATCCTCTTATAGTATGCAGGCAAGATTCATAAGTTTATATTTTCTTTCTACAGAAATTGATCACTTGGTTTAGCCAAGCCAATTGACTAATCATGTCCTATCTCAGTTTGATAAACGTTACGCCACTAAAATGGAAAATTCCATCATTTCCTTGCTACAAAATCACGACAGACTGAAGAGTGTCCTGGTAGATCGATTGTCCGTTTTTTGAGAGCAGCACGTACGGCGCATATAAAGAGATAGTCGACTAGAACCTTCTCAGTTCCTCAATTCCAGTCATCTCTCTGACAGATTTCTTGGGAACTTATGATCCAGTCGCTTGCAGATGCAAATTTATTCTCTTATAGCCAGCCAATCTCCATTTCTTTGTAGATCTAGAAC
>VTPC01008062.1:18243-68328 GCA_011009095.1 Ignelater luminosus
AAAAAAAAGAAGAAACACACACTGCTTTTTCAGACACAGCGTAATTTGTTTATTTTAAACATTTAGAAAAAAATTAGAAATTTTATTTATTCTGAGCATATGGATACAAAGAATTAATTATTTTTCTCTTAAGGCGCGGGGCCCCAGTAAGGGAAGGGGCCCTGGGCAGTTGCCCCGCAAACTCGGCCTTTTAGTCGATCCTGTATGCAGACCATGCGTGTTCAGAAACCATTCATATGATTGAAAAAGTGTACGGCGATGAATCTATGCGTGACACGCAGATTAAAGAGTGGTTTAAACAATTTAAAGATGGCTGCACATCAGTTGAAAGCGGTCCTCGTTCTGGCAGGCCCGCAACGGAAAAAACTCCTAAAAATGTGAAACACGCGAGAATTTTAATTAATCAAAATCGTTGTTTGACTATACCAGGAAGTTTTGAAACGATTACGTGACGCAGTGAGAAGGAAACGGCCAGATTTGTAAAAAAGTGCCGACTGGGTGCTTCACCACGACAATGCACATGTCCATTCCTCGCATTTTATCTAGCAATTTCTTG
Organism: Ignelater luminosus; assembly: GCA_011009095.1. NCBI lineage: Eukaryota > Metazoa > Arthropoda > Insecta > Coleoptera > Elateridae > Ignelater > Ignelater luminosus. The sequence continues at coordinate 18,800 of VTPC01008062.1, forward strand.
TGAAACACGACATTGTACAGTTTTACCCCGATTTGGCTCCATGCAACTTTTAGCTATTCCCCAGATCGAAAAATACCCTATTCCGAAGGCTGAATACATGAAGTGTTTTCGAAAGTGGGAGAATCGCAGGAAAAAAGTTGTGACTTGCAAAAGGGAGTACTTTGAAGAAAACATCATCGCCATTGACCAGAACTAGCTTTTTCTCTTACTACAGTACAAGGTCGGATACTTTCCGGACAGACCTCGCAAGAAGTCAGTTTCTTATTGTTAGCTTTCAAACAAAAAGGATTTTGAAAAGTAAAACTTTTGAACATAAAGTAAAGGTTGGATACATAATATCATGATAGCAGTAATATCGCAACAGTTTGAAATTAAACTATGGGTAAACGTACTTTTTTCTATGATTTCAAAACAAGGTCTAAGACATCTTATGAAAGTTAAACTTAGACTATTAATGTCTTGTTGTGAAATGCTTTGCCACTACTCCTATCGGTTCGGTGATATAGTCTTTGGAAAATCCAAACGTATAGTTCCATTTTTTACGTTAAATTTACTGAGCTCAGACATTATTGTCCATAAAGACAGCACGTCTTCATAATTGTACATTGTTTCTGAGAATGTTCTGAATTAGAACACTTCAGTTTGGAACATTGCACTGCCTCCTTAAAAGCTACAGCGGGAAGAGCATTCTACAATTGAAACTGAAGTCCTAGTTACCTCCAACCACCAACTGTTTGTTTTTCTTTAATAGGCCAGATTTTAGTTGTATCGGGGAAAAAGAAATTTTCATCGCGTCTTAATTGCTCTTGAACGTATCTAAATCTTTTTACCGAATGGTAGGTTTGATACCTTGAAAATGCAATTGGTCCGCTGCTTATCTTTGCAATTTTGATGAGCTGCCGATTGGTACTTGTGAAAAAAGGAAATCGCAGCAGGGCACCGAAATTCCAATATTTCATTCCTAGTTGGCGTTAGTTATAGTCCTTCTGAGCCGATCAACAACTTAGTTGCAAAATTCCAAGTCTTGTGGCCGAATAAATTTGGAACTTGTCGTTTTTAATGGAGAAATGTGTTCATTTATTCTCATTGGTAATATCAAGAGTTTATGTCCAGTGTTATTGGAAGTTTTGGGGCAAACGCAAAGTGTTATAAAAAACAAATTTTCTGAGAAATTAATAATAAAAAAGTTTTCTATTTCTTACATATTTTCCTGGGCACATAAATGTGTACTGAAACCTTTCTATGCAGACAAGATACAAATGGTTGCTTTTCAGAAGAATGACTTGGTAAAAAATTTCTTCATTTCTAAAAATTGTTTGTTAGTAAGGCTTTTCAAGCTTGTACAATATTCACAGTTTGTATTTTCATGTATTGCTCTAAAGCCGACGACACTTCTTGAGACTTGAAAAAGTAATATTTGCTAAAAAGGTTTGGAAACAGTAAGACCAGACTTCAAATTCCAGTTTGAAAATCTGTTTTGCTATTCAACAAGGTACACTTTGAAGTTTGACTTTTTCTCAACCCAAAACAACAGGTTTGAAATCAACAGTTCAAGATTTACAAATTCCATTCAAGCGAAAAATAAAAAAGAAATCTTGGTACATGGTATGGTTTACATAAAAAGATTATGTACATCATCACTCCAGATGCCATTAAGTGTCATCTGCAGTGAAGGCATCTCGGAATGTTCAACAAGTCGATTAGTTTTGCAAACTGATTTTGGTAATCAAAACCAAGCAACATTTTAGGCTCTCTTATTCTTATGCAGAGAGTTAGAAATTTAAAGTCGCTGTCTAATACTATATTCTAATAGGTATTTGGACGTTTGTTCCTCTGTCAAATTGCTTGATTAAAATGTGATTTGATATTATGAGTCGAATTATGTACTTTATGTGATATTGACATGCTTTAAAACAATGATGACAACTCAGTGTTATGCATCTACCATCGCATGGTAAAATCTATTAAAGTCTTGCTATAACAATAACAATCATAATCTGCTATAAAATGTCAATAATACTATTCTTCTCATACCTAAAGTCATCTGGTGTAAATTTTTACATTGTCTGTGTTTTTTAAACATATGGCATCAGACAGTGGTCTACATAAATGGTTGAGCACTGTTTGCATCAACCAATTATTCCTCTGAGGACGGGCTACTACAGAAGCTGAGAAGCTTACTTTTAATCGAATTTTGTAAAAAAAATAAAGACAAGAAAATGATAAAGAATTAATGTTATCTCTTTTGACATTTTGGGGACTAACTACAAAGACATAGATTCGATCCTTTGACAGATCTGAAATTTTTTTCCGATTCCAGGTTGAAATTCACGTCGCCTTGGTCGGTCCGGTGTACGTGTACGTGCACGTCACCTACACTGCAAAGCAATAAGTAATTATTAAAAAATCTTTATGCAGATTACTTTTAGTAGTAAATTATCTGGTGATAAGACACAAATTCCCTTCTTTGATATATTCATAGAGAAAATTTTTTGTAAAGGTTTTGGGATCCGTAAAGTACAAATTGCTGAAGTTTAAACTCGTAAATACGTTCTAGATGTAGAATTTATGTTACACTTTTGCAGCACGATCTTGTGTAATAATTTTAAAAATATTTAATTGTTTTTTTCCTATAATTTTGAATTGAAACTTTTAGTTACATAAAAAAAATCTTGTGGCTGCAATAATTTTAAATATTCTCAATAAAAGTTAAAAAACTGTGATTTTATATAAATTAACAAGATTAAAAAGAGAAACTTTAATAAAATCACAATTCACATATCCCCTCTTAGAAATGCAATAGAAGGTGATAAGTTTGACACTTTTTCGCAATAACCAGAGTCATTTAAACGTTAAAGCTTTTCTCAAGAATTTCTAATGTGTGCTACATCAATATTTATTACATTTAACTGCTAACTCCTCCCTCTATGCAAGCGCCAGCGAAGCAAATGCATTGCACCAAGCATAGTAAATGTTGGTGATTCAGATGCTGCAAATGTATCAGATTGGGAAGCAGTGAATTATTGATGAACAGGTACTTGAGTCCATTGCATCAGTGTCCGAGTAATGTAATGGCCTGTCCCCTTTTGAGGGGTCAAACTACTACAATATACGTATATGTATATTGCACAATATTTGTCATTCTTCAATCATCCGATTTTGTAGGGAAAATGCCGATACATTGGACCAAACAAACTTTGATAGTTCCTTATCTAGTAAATCTTCGACTTTTACATTTATCAAGTTTTATATGGCCTACAAAATACTCATAATGAATCTTACGTGTAATAATAGTTGATATTTTAAAAGAATATTCTTATTCTTTCTAATGAAATTATTCGTTTGTTTCAGATGCTGACAATGCAAGGTGAGTAGAGAAAGAATGGTTTTTAGTGCGTAAAAAGATTGTAAGGTTTTCACAGCATCGTTAGATATAAACAAAGAACAACAACAAAATCATTGACTCTAACGATAAAATAAAAGGAATCTGAGAAATCTCAATTAAATTTCCTATTAATTCAATATTTACATGCCTTCTAAGGAAAGAATACCACAAAAATTTAATTTTTTTGCATGACTATAATTTTTTAAAGAAGAAATTAATACTCAAAGATTTCTTAGCCGTATCGAATTATCAATATAATAGTGTATATCCGGTCATGTATTTACCTGTTATGATGAGATGTTGGCGTGACAAAGGCCCAAAAAAGAACGCTTCAGGGCTGATTTGCGCGACCATGACGATCTTGCTTATCCTTTGAGATTTAACTGGAGATATCCGACGAAGTTCAAAGGAAGGGTTGATTTATTGACGTCAAGGTGAATTACATAAAATATAAACAATAATTAAAAGTTTAATAGCTACCTGTATCTTCCGTTTTGCTAACTGTTTCAGAAGCCCTTCTTTTGTTTTTGTTGTGATATATTTGTGAAGTAACAAGAATTTATTGAATAAATAGCTGAGTTTATAGGTCTCTGTGTAACTCTCTGCCACTTGAAATTAAAGTAAGTAATTTATTGCTTAAATACAATATATTTTAATTACTATCATTGTAATTATTGTAATCAATTTAATGTGAATTAAATGTTGGGCGACGAAAAGATATAAAAGAAATTTAAGTTGTTGGTCTTTCAGGTAACAAAGAATAATATTCAATACTGAGAATTAGCAATAGAGAATGGACAAAACTAGTAAGACACGGAAAATAAAATAAATAATTAATTACACAAAAAAATCTAGAAATCCCCAAAGGTTTAGGCTTTAACAGACAAATCAACACCATAAAATCGCCCTGTCAACAACTACCTGCAAGACCTCTAACTGTATTGAAATTGATACCAACAATAGTGTTGATTTCATGGTCTGTCTTGATCAAAGGACAACGGTGTGCTACGTTGCAATTTCACTTGCAGTGACTAACTAACTTTTAATTATTCTAAAACGAACGCAGCTATCAAAAAGTCAAGCACTAGGTATTTAGTTGAGTTGAAACAGCCAACGTCATTTTTATTTATGACCTTCACAGGAATTTTCGATTTAAACTTAGATGAGAACTAAATTATTTTGATTTCTGGAAGAAATTACTTTCTTTTGTTTGGAGTTATACATCTAAAGCCGAAAAAACCTTTTTGGACATCTAAGAATGTAAGACAACTCTGCAAATATTTACAATAAAGATCAACTCTTCGATAGTTTTATCTTTTTAAGAGAAAATAATCAAAAGTACTGCACGGGCCGAAATTTCCAGACGCGACCCGACTGGGAATAAACCTGATGCGGCCCGGAAAAAAACTGATAACTTTTTGATCAGTCGAACGGTCTCGATAGGCCCAAGCAGCCCGAAAGAGCCGAATAGATTTTTAAGCTTTGGGCCGGGACATGCAAAGACCTGATCTAGGGTGAAGTACGAAATTCCTCTTCTTCGGTTTAGTATGAAAATAATGCCCGTGCTAGTACGAAAAAGATCTTGGTCCGATGCAGTAAGAAAATCTTCCTCTGCGGTTTAGTATGAAAATAACGCCCCCTCAAGTCAATACCTACAGAGGAATTCTTAGCCTGATGCAGGTCAAAGATCCTCCTCTCCATTTCAGTATGAAGATGTTTGTTCGGGTCAGTATGAAAATAACGCCTATCCGAGTCAGTCTGTTCAGTGCGGTACAAAAGTCGTCCGCTTTGGATCAGTAGAAAAATAACGGTCCGAGAAGCCCGATCGGTCCTAAGCTCGACAAGTTCGACAAGTTTGAGAGGCTCGAACGGCCCGAAAGACCCAAACGGCTCGACCAGCTCGAACGGTCTGATTGACCAGATAAAGCTCGATAAATTATTAAACTGAGGCCTGACCTGGTCCGTGCTTGCTTTAAAAAATGTGTGCAAAGATAGTTTTCAACTCTCACATCATTGGCACCCGCGAAGTAACATGCTTTCTTCATTATTCTTTATGTAAGCTGGGGACTTAATAACAGTTTGGTAGCTACATGAGCTACGATTTCCTAGGTTAAAATCATCTCTTTAAGGTTTATAGATTCTGTGTTGTTTAACATTAGAATTCTGGTTTAATGAGTAAAGAAAAGTACGTCTCCAACCATGCAGCTTTGTGGACTCAATCATTTTTTATCATTTTGGATATCAGTGATCAATGCCAACTCTTCCAATGAGATTTCAAATTATGTTCAAGTTCTTTCAGCTAAAGAAAATATTCTGTTGCAAAGTTTTGATCATTTGGATTTTGAAGGGCTCAGTTCAAAATCAATCAGTAACTCTGACCTTTATCAGGTCTTCATTATTAATGATTCAAATTGTGATTGTTATTCAAATGGAACATCTTGCGTCAAGATTGCTAATTTAGTGGAATTCAAGCGTCTCAATTCGATTCGATGTATTAGTAACCCACATTAACTTTGGGTTGGGTCTTCAAGAGTTTAATTCTGTTTGACTCAACTGATTTTGACTTTGTTGAGCAATAGGCATTCTACAGATCATCTTTGCAAAATGTGTAACTTATCAAATCATCAATTTCTGGAAGGAAGAAACTTCGTTGATTTTGTTAACGAGTTAAAGAAGAAACTTAAATGGCTTGATTGATTTGTCTATTCAGTTTGGTTGAAACATAAATGGGAAAAGCCAACTGCATACTTTCAAATGCTACCTAAAAAGGGTTACAGAGCAATTTCAAACTGGTTGGACAAGCTTAGATGAGTGAGATGGAATTCAAGAGTTTGCAAACTGTCCAAATAATCGAGTTATAATAAAATGGGTGAAAACAAACCAAACGATCTGAGCCAGACTTTCTGACGTCTCAAATTTCGTGTTAAAGCCATCTTGTTATCATAAAATGAAAGATACTGCATTAAAACCTCCATCAGTGATAACAATAATGCTTAAGTCAGTAAAGGAACATTTTGTTCCCCTAAAGATTATTTAAAATACATTGACTTATATTAGAAACGACTCACGAATGCTCAAAATTTGATAACTTGTTAACAATCAATGAAGTGGTTTACAGATTGCAAAATTACTAATTGTACACAAAAAGGATGTTGTCTTTAGTAGATAAAAGGCTAAAAGAAGTTAAATCGTACAGTTGTTTTCTAACTGGTAATTGCTTATTTTTACAAGAAAACGCCATCACGGTCAAATGCTGCTTTTCAGTTATTTTGATTTTAGAAAATGTTTCATAGTTTATTTATTAACTCTGCGGCAACAATTTAAAATTTATCTGTGGCACATGTAAATCATGTCCAATTCAAAACTCTCTTGTCCCTTTAAATTTTTAAATTTATTTATCACTTGAAAATTTGTATGTTTAACAGAAGTGAAAGGAAGTGATTCATAACAGTTTTCCTTATGAATAATCGACAGCAAATAAAACTTGAAGGACTTAAATTTTAAACAGTCAAACTCATCAAGCAGATTTAGGTTTGAATTAGTCAATATTTGTGAACAGATTTGACCATGAGATCGATCATGCAGTAATAAGAGTGGTGAAAAATAAAGAAACGCAAGGAAAATTTGCTTGGTATCTTATTGTGCTGCTTCGTTTAATATAACGAGCACTATAGGCTTTGCAGGTCCATGGCATCAAAGTATTTTCTATTTTCTACCACTTGTTCAAATAAACACCTTGACGGTATACTTCAAGTTCTCCAGGTCACGATGGACGGTACATATGAGACTAGTGAACCAAAACGTTAAACTAGACAGTTGTACAACCGTATGTTAAGTCACGATCTTCTGACTAGGTTTTTGGGATAAAGTACTCAGTCCTATTGAACGGGTTCAAAACAGACTGCAAGATCCGAACATGAACTTCCACGATGCTACCTCAGATATGAAAGCTCTCAGGGATCATTTTCGCGATGAAAGCCAAACTTTGGTAAAAAATGACCAAGACAAAAGAAAAGAATGACTCGTGAAACGTCGACCGATGCCGGATTAACAGCTAAACAGGAAATTGAAAAAGTCATGAAGGGAACAATTGACCGTCTTTCTACGGAAATGGCTGATATGTAGGTTGACTCGTTTGCATGAAACGGACAAGAAGTTTGGGTTTCCACTTGACGTTGAAGGATTGTCTCACAGCAGTGACAGTGACGTCTTAAAACTAAAATGCGGGAATTTTGGAAATTTTTACAACTGCGATGTTGATGGTCAACAACTATACGAAGAAATTCTGGATTCGGAAATATTAAAATATCAAAACCTGAAGAAGTTCTGCAATTTACTGTGCAATATGGAGATGAGAGCGTATTTTCAAATCTTCCTATAGCGATCCAAGTAAGGTTAACAATTTCTGTATTCATTGCTAGCTGTGAGAGATCTTTCAGCAAATTAAAATTAATTTTAAATTATGTGAGAGCCCCCATGGGTTAAAATCGATTATACGATCTAGGTATACTTAGTATTGAAAGGGAAGAAGCTGCGAAGACTGATTTCGACTTCGTTATTGATTTATTTGAATCAATGAAGACAAGGAAGGTACAGATTTAATAAGCTCCTTCTGGATGATTTATTTGGACTTTTCTTGACCTCAACACGAGGAGTGCGTAACTCGGAGGATATGCAGTTAAAAAAGATCTGATAAGTGTGTTCAGATTTCGAGGTTCATCATTGGAATCTCCTAAAGGATAAGAGATACGAAGTCGGTTAAATGAGATAAAAGTTGCCGAGTCGAAGGGCGAGTTTACTGGTGTTCTTGTTTTTTTTTTAAGAATGCATAGTCTACTAGACAGCAATTCTAGTTACAGCCTAGCAGACAAAATGGTAAGATCTAGATTTATTAGAATCTAAGGTAACCAAATAAATATTACCCAGAAGCGGCCAAAATCCTAACGCCGCCGGTTCTACTCCTTGTTTCAAATTCAGTTTGACTTTAAACTCGAAGGATATAGATCCTTCTGCGGCAATTCTGTATTGCTGATCTTCCTAAACGTCATATTTGTAAGGTTGACAAGCTTCTTTGGTTCCTTTAATTTAGACATGGTTTTTAATAGTTTCCTTCTTATGATAGAATCTTACGCTTGCTTGAAATCAATAAACAACAGGTGCCAACCAAGACTTTGCTCATAGGAGCTAGTTATGTAATATTTGCTTCTTTACTAGTATCTCATTTATTGTCAAATGACTGTTTTTAAATCCATCTTGGTGTTTCTCTCCTGATATTTATTTAACCTGTTTCTTATTGGTTTAGTTAATATCTTATGAACTACGTCTAGTATAAGTTACCACATTCAGTTCTATCTCCTTTCTTATGAATAATGCTAACGTTCCGTTATTCCAATCATTCCTCTATATTGGCTAATCTTCCCTGAATTTCTTCTTCTTCCAATTTTTTTCTTTTCTGCACTTTCGTTTTTAAAGCTCATCACCACTTTAACTATTTCCTGCTCTGGCGGTTCCCATTCCAAGGTTTTCCTCGAATCTTTGTCTTCTTTCTTATTTTCTAGCTTTTTATTTAATAATTCCTTGAAATACTATCCAATTTGCTTAGTTTCCCAATCTTAGCTACTGCTTTTTTACTTCTAATAAATTGTGCTGTCCCTGCATGTGAATATTTAATCCTTTTTGCTTTTTGGTAGAAGTTACTAATTTCCTAATTTCTGTAGTGCTCCTTCATTGTCTGCAGTCGTTTCTGAATATTTTCTCTCTTCTTTTTCCGGCAAATATGCTTTGCTTTTCTGCTTATTTGGGAATATCTATTTCTATTTTTTTCTGTATCAGTTGTAGTCATTTGCATCGTTGCCTTATTCATTTTCCTTAATACAGACCAGCCTTCTGTTTTCCTTGCTGATTTCCCATACCAATTTTTCGTTAGTTGCATGATATCTCTCGACATGTTATTTATTATTCCTGTGTATCTTCATGTTGTCATTTGAGTTTTTCTAACTGAACCACATTATACTTTGTTATTTTTGTTTCTGCACCGTTTGGTTTCTTTTTCCAGACATTTATTGTTCTATTCTCGCTGTTACTAATAATAAATAAGGATCTGTGTTTGACCTCGCACATCTATAACTAGTATAAACGATTTTAACCGTTTTTGAATGTCTTTATGTTCAAAACTCGTGCTCATTATCGTCCAATTGTCTTCTAATGCAAATTATATCAGTTTCCTTTCATACTCGTTAGTCTCAGCGTGGTTGCTCTCCTTTCGTCCTACTATTGCATTGGTATCTCCTACCAAAACTTTAATGTCGTATTTTGGTATGACTCCCAACATCCTACTTAGATTCTCGTAAAATTTATCCTTTGTTTCTAGATTCTTCTCTTCGCGGAGAGTTTGCTTTATTACGCTGCTTTCTTCATGCTTGTTAATTTATTTCATTTTTGTATTTGCATGTTATTTGTCTGAAAAGTATTTTTCCGAACTGTAAGTGCAATTTCAGCTTTCATTAAACATAAATAAGATGCTATAACATCGCTCTAAATGATCTAAATAATGACGTGCGGAAGATGCATACAGAATAATTTTTTCTTCTAATTTAAATAATTAGCAGATGCATCCAAACATTCAGTTAAAAATACACATATCATTTGAAAATGCAACTTTAAAGCATACAATATATGTAACTGATAATTTGCTTATTTATTCAATTTGTTCCTCTGGAGACAAAAATCTTTAAAGTTTAAAATACTATAAGATATTCTTTAATAATAGTTTGCTTGAAGTTTTAAAGATTTTAATATAATGTAAAGGCTTTGTAATCTAAGATTAAATTATTAAAAGCATCCATCAAGAATCTTTTTTCATTTACTATTTGTATAGATTAGATGGGATCTGAGACTAAGTATTTTTAACTTTTGGGGCAAACACGCCAAAAATGCATACGTGGGTATGCAGTTCTTCTGAATATGCAAATCAAAGCTGGCATATGCAACTTATATGTTAAGTAGTTTAAAGTGCCTTTAAATTACAAAATCTTGCAAATAAAGAAAGGCACATTCTGCATAAAACACAAACGAGTAACGAATATTCAAGCAATGAGGACTTTAATTCTTTAAGTTTTATAGATTGAAGAGTAATAAGAGAGTTTTAGAGAAATCAAAGTAAAATATTTCTGATTCGGACGACTCAACGATCAAGATTTTTAATATTCACAGTGTCCTATAATATAATGACATGCTACATTTTTAAACAGAAGTTTCTCATCGTTAATGATAAGTTATGTATTAAGAATGTCTGGTCTTGTCTTTCTCTTTTAATCACTCCGGAACAGAAAATAGCACAAAAAAGATTTTAATATTTTATAGGATTTTATCAGCAAGGGGATATTTTTTTGAAAAGCGCCGAAGTGTAATTTGCTAAATGTATCGTTGAAGATGTAAGATGGTATCTAAGCCACTTGAACTCTTATATTATTTTATAGGGTCGTTGAGTAGTTTTATTTGAACTGTGTAAATGTTTATTATCCGTTCTGGAGCCGCGTTATTAAAAACGGGAAGCTCCCCGTCTAGCTACGTGACAGAATTCTGTCTCGGCCTGAACATGAAAACAACGCCAACGTTTATGTAAATTATTCTAGCGGGTGCCCTTACTAAGATTTCATTATGGGATGTAGAATTCAAATAAGCTTTCCTATAAAAATAATTTGATGGTAATTACGATAGTGGGACGGATGACACGGCTCAGCATGCAGTTTTCCAATAACAAAGCAGTCAAGGAACCGGACAGCGGTGTGACGTCATTAGCGAGGGTCAATTAGGAAAGAGAGTAATGAAACAGTAACTCGGGAGCGACATCACCCGGGGCGGTCCGCCTCCGCATATCAGAGATGCCCCTACCGGGAGGCAGCGCATATTATGACCGAAAAATCAAGATCGCAACCGGCTTCTCGGAAGATACGTGATCGACAGTCGGATGAAATTGCCTATTGTAATAGATTATGGCATAATGAAAGTCATTAAGCAGCAGGAGCGAGCCGTGCGGCCGCGGTAGCACCACCAGCTATGCTTCCATCTGATTTATTGCACAAAAAGCATATAAACATTCCGGCGAAGAAATTTAATTAATTATTTTGAACAACCCTCCGGAAGAATTCATGAAAAAAGTTCGGTATAGTACTTGGAAATGTTAAATTTTAGCAGAGCTCTTTTTTAATTGCGATTCAAAGTTCCGCGAACTGGGATGGTGGGGAGCGCACAGTTAAGACAGTAATGAAAACAAAGAGCCAATTTAAATAAGCTTTATTTTTGCATACACTATAAGCGATGCCGTGATAACAGCGGAGCGCCGGGTTACTCGTCGGTATCGCAGGAGTTGCATCGTTAGAATGTCGTTCCTCGAAACGGCCAGAAAGAATATCGTCGTCGCACGGTAGCAAGTTTGATTTATACATCGCGATGATGCCCGTACCACGAGATGCTATTGAAACATCCAATTAAGAGCAGTTTTGCTGCGTCATTGTCCCAATTACGGTAACCTCCCACCTGTTTAAGGTGCGATGGTCCGCCGCGGCCCACCGTTATCCTGCTGCGTTGCCCGCAGGAGGGCCCAACTATACTGCTGCGTTCGTATTATCGGTGACATATGTTAAAGCATTAATAAAACATATTTACTGACAAATTCTCACTTCTGTTCATATCGGCCGGATTTCATTATAAAATCTAATATGCGAGTCATCCGAGCTTACATCCTGTGATTGATGATGGTATACAATTTAATTTTTATCGGGATCTGAAATTAGCCATGCCTGAAGGCAATATTCTCTCTATGAATGGAAGAGGAACTTTTTACGTTGCGAGTTTCAGATATTTCGTCTCACACCGGTATTTGTAACCATATAATTACGTAGGTTTTTGTCTACAAGCTATAAATAGAAAAATAAATAGTTTTGAAACGTGTTTTGGGTAGATCGTGGAGACATCAAGTTGGTTTTAGGCTACCCGTGTAAAACTACTCAAAATGAATATTGCTATTTTTGTTACTAGAATGAATAGGTTAAAAACACAAGTTGTCAGAAATAAAACTATTTTTAGTTGCCTTCCTTAACACTACCTTAACTTATGCTCTTGTAAAAACACGAGTTTTTATTCTAAAACTGTAAGTAAACAAACTGCCGGCAATGTGAAAAAACCTATAGATTTGTATTGTTGTTATTATTAACATAAGATTTTTGTTTTCGAAAAAGCAAAATTACATTTGAAGGAATGTTGAGGACTTTTTCCTAATAAGTCACAAAAGAGTTGTCCATAATTTGTAATTTTTGTACATAATTAACTAGTAACTACAACGCAACGTTATATAAATTTTAAAATTTTGTATTAACGAATAACTGAAAAGCAAAACATAACCTGTGCTATATCTATCAATAGATTTTTACTAGTGAATATTTCTGTCATTACAACATGTAAGTATTTTCGCATTTAGTAGTTACTGTTTTCAGCAGGAAAGAAACTAAAAAGTGCTCGCAGAATACTCTCATACATTATAGCAATTCTTTTTCAGGATTTTAAAAAATTGTTTCATTCCTAGAAATGATAATTATATGAAGGGATTTATTACTGTCATAACATATGTTGGAATCACGGTGCACTACCAGGATATAACTTAATAACCGCCTTACTTTATTAATTTGTAGTTTGGAATTGCCATGTACTAACAAAATTGGACTTATAATTACTTATAATTTAAAATTAAAATAAGTTATAAGGCAAAAAAAAAACACTAAAACCGTCGCTCAATGAGTAGTATATGTAGGTCATACTTTACGTTAAATAATGTACTCGTAAGCCATACAAAATTTATCTTGACACTATTTTAATAAAGAAACTTTATTCTAATTGAAGCCTTACCTAGGTCTGTGCATAAGAACCGACTAATCGGTTAATTGAAAGTTCGATTATCATTTTATCATTTTATTTCGATTATTCAATTATTTTGATTATTCGATTAATCGATTATTTGATTATTTAATCAATCGATTAAACGGGTTATTAGAAATCAAGTCGTCTAAAGAAACCGATTAATCAACTGCCTGATACTAGTTTTCTTAATTGTTTAGTTGATTCAATTGTTTACATTATTATTGAAGATTTGTGTTTTAGTCTCATCCAGGACGTCGTGATTTATCATAATTTCTGCTTATAACTCCATTTGCAGATTTAATTGATAATTTTTCTTTCAGTTCGTCGTCATAAAAAAACTGAATTTTACTTATTAAAACGCTTTTCCCTGAGAATGTACCCCCAGGTACCCTGAGCACGCATGCCAAATTTTGTCCTTCTAGTTCTTCTCATTCTGGACTAGCCCTAGCAATAAAAAAATTCCTTTTGGTGGTTATCATACAGATGTTCGTTATGGGATCAAACACTCCAATTGGGTTTCGATAACTCGCAAAGATTCCCATTCTGACTGAACCTATGAAACCAAGCCCGACTTTGATTGGCTCAAAACAATGACGAGGAGACTCCAAAAACATTGTCGATTGCGTTTCTTTGTACTATTCAGTGTAACTACAACTAGAAATATCCATAACTACGTGGATATCAAGAATAGCCAAAATGGCCACTGTTTGTTTTCGACTTGTAATGAGCTAAAACACATTGGTGAAATATCGAAATTATGAATGTGACAAATGCAAAAAATAAATTGTCGATGTAAGTTTTTCACTTCAGAGACTATGAAGGTTGGGTTTCTTTTTGATGACATGTTATTTATTCTTATTTGGGTTCATGAAGCTCATAATCGTCGATTATCTGCATAATACTCGTAATTTAGGCAGTGACTAACCGACTAGTCGATTTCTATTTTATCATCTTGTGTAATCAATATTAAAATTGATAATTGTCCATCCCTAGTCCTACTCTGTAGTATAGTGTTAGCCATAAATTATAAAATTCTAAGGTTTCGCGATCCAAATATGACCTGCTGCCGAGCTGTAATTGTTGCATACGTAGATTAAATAGAAACAAATATTTAATGGCTGCAAAACAGCAAAAAGGACCCTCAAGCTATTTCTATTAACTCTTTCTGTATATACAAGCACCAAAGCTGATACTTTAATCCCAATAGAAGGTTTCTAAAGTATTCTGTAGGAGTAGAAACTAGAACACAAAGCAGCAAAGATAATATAGAAGACAACCTACTACAAATAGTCAGAAAAAAGTAAAAATAAAAGCGCTTCGATTTACAAGGCAGAGCTTGGATAATACACCTAAGTAAGGTTTTTGGCAAATAGAATCAATTGACTCTCAATAGGCGGCCCTACATAAAAAATAAACAAATAAAATCTGACAAGATCAAAGAGTCTACTAAAAGATAGGAAGAAGAGCATCAACTACTACATATGACCAGAAAAAAGTAAAAATGATGGGGCCTTGATTTACAAGTCGAGCTTAGATATTACAACTAAAAGTAAGGCCTTGACAAATCGAATCAGTCAACCTTCAATAGACGACGCTACATAAAGAATAAAGAAACAAAATCTAACAATATATTCATGAAGACACCATATTGAAAGTTGGAAAGAAGGGCACCCTCTTTTAGAAACCGAATCAATTATTATTATTATCCATTCGCTGATAAATCAAGATTTTAATTTGTTTTGTATTAGATGGTATTTTAAGATCAGATTTTTGTTGGAAATCATAGCGGCATTAAGACATAGACACAATGTCATTCTTCCAATTATTGCGTTTTCCCAATAAACATAAGAAAATTTCATTTTCGACTAACTAGATGATAATGCCAGACTATATTGTATTATAAAACTAATGAATTGAGTCTTGTTAAGCCATAAAGATAGAATGATTGCTACAATTGCTGAACCGATCTGAGTTTAAAAAAGATAGACAACGCTAGTCAATAATTAGATGAAAGAACGGCAAAATATTTGTTGCTGATTTACTGTCAGATATGCCTCAAATGCTTATGCTGTTTTTAAAGAGTCTTAAGATTTTTTATACTTTACGTAGCAAAGCATTTCTCAATTTGGTGCTAACAGCGTTAACTCGAATCTGCTGCTAGAGTCTAGGAGCTACTCAGCGTACTGAATTACAGAGTTCAGTTTACTCAAGTAGACAACTATACTCAAATTCAATAAGTTTCATTTGTTTATAAATTGATGAAAAACGTCAACCAGTTTATTTGGTTCACCTACATAATGCTTTCAATTGTTTTGCAAAATTACAAGTACACTTTGGTATCTACAATAAAAAGAACTAACTTTTCTAATCTCTACAGGAGTGCAACATAGTAAATTGGTCAAATGTGCTCTTTTCTATCCTGGTGATCAAGTTTCTCATGTTTTTGTAGTGGGCTCTACTTGTTCAATACTCTGTCTTAAAAACAAGTTTGCATGTTCAAGTTCTAATCGTCCATGCTAAAAATGAGCTACAACCATCTGAACCAGATTCGTTAGATCTTTTGTCTTGGGAAACCGACTCTACAACTAAATATATCTATTAGATTTTGTTAAATCTTTTTTCTCATTACACAAAGGTTGTGGTACTAAATATTAATATACATAGACAAGCCAAGAAAAAGCAAAATGAGGCCATCTATAAGCATTTTATCTATTGTTTTATTTGTAGTATACTATCAGAAGACTTAATGGAATACGTTGTATACCTACGGCTTTTGGAATAAATAAAACTCGTTCCAACTAGGTCAAACAACCTTGTCTATTTAGGTCAACTCTGTCGTTTTGGGAAGTGAATAGATCGACCAAGGGGTTATTAGTTTTTCATAAAAGAGCATGTTTCTTTTTCAATAGTTTATCCTAGATCAGGAATGAGCAACCGGTATATCGAGTGTAAATTGGCCCGTGCAACATCATATAACACTTAGTATTCAATCGGGCTCAAATCGAACTCTGGTTGCCTGTTCTAGATTGATATATATTTGCAAAACATAACGACATAAGCTGTCGTTTAGCATTATACAAAAATAATATGTCAAGTAGCTATTCCAGTTATTAAGATTTAAGATAGCGGAAGGGTCAAAAGGTATTTTATATTTAGATGTGTTTATTGTTATCAAGTAGGGGAACAGAATTTTGAATTTTATTGTACAGTAAAGAAGAACAACTGTTACCGTGCTTCAGTTGATTGATTGGTTTTTGTTTAACTAAAGTCTCTGCATTTTGCTTGAAAAGGGTTACATGCGCATACAATTCAGTGACAAACATTTCCTTGTTTTTAAAAAAGCAGATAAATTTATCTATTGTGATAGAGTTCAACATTCTGAAAAGTGTCTTTTGTTTTCTGATGCCTTAAGATTTCTTTCTAAAGTTGGAGTAGCAGTAATTAGAAACATAACATCTAATTGGCGTTAATAGTGTTAATTTATTATTTTGTGCCATAATTCCCAAGAAAGCCTACATCAACTTGGTAGCTTTTGAACTTCTCTTTGCTTAACTTCTACTCCTTTTTCTAGGCGAAATCTTTTATCCACGGAAGTTCTTCGATATATTTATTGAAAAATACTAAAAGGAGCTATTCTCTTGTCTTTCTTCTAAATTTCAATTGAGGGAAATGTATGCTAATAAATCAGGAATATGAGGAAAAAATAAATGTAAACGCGAGTTTTTTTCTAGTTTAAGGTTGTAAGTATAGTAATTTTAACAAGACCTTGTAAATTAACCATATATTATGCATTTTTCTCTTTGGTGCATTGCCTAGGAGTCCTGTTCTCTTTAGCCATTTTCTGTTTATCAAATAAACTAACTTTTGTTCTAACACCCTTTAAAATATTGTAAACTTCAGATTAATTCATTCATCAGCAGTGGCTTTTCATCAGTTTTTAGTCAGAGACAAAGTAATTTTCTAAGATAAAGAAAAGAAGAACTAGGCTAAATTGTGGATTGATTAATCATCAAATTAAGAGTTCAAATTGATTAAAATAAAAGTATATCCAGAACCATTTGATCGAACAAGAAAGCCCTTAGATGTTTTCAATTTACGTTAATTCCTGTTTATTTTCACAGACTGACTTTGATCTGGATCGCTGTTATAGCAATATTTGTGTATAGCAAGAGAAAAGGTTATTGCGCAGTAATGGAATCGATTTGGGCCAAGTAATCATAACAGTCATAAACATAAATAAGCTAACTATGCCGTTACCAAAAAAGACTGGGAAACACCGCTTTAGAACAGAAGACGAACTTTGTAAAAGAAGACTGAACTAGACATTTTGTAATTATAAGATTCAGAGTAGACCTTGTTTTAATCAAAAACCAAAGGGAAAATTTTTTCGATCAAAACTTTTCTTTTGGCATTTTTGAGACTTAACTAACAGATATATTATACAACAAAGAAAGTTGCAACCATGTTACAATGTTTCAAAAAACCACCGTTTTCTCTCGTTTAACTAGATTATAGTATGTTGTAGTTTTTACTTATCACAAAAAACGCCAATCTTAGCTAAATCCTCCCTTACTGAGTTATGAAACTTTTTTTTCAATATATGGTTATGACTCTGACAGAACAAGAAATTAGTAAAAACCATTTAATGTCCTCTACTTGATTGATAAACTTTTAGAACTAGATTCAAAGCCTAGGTGCTCTAAATATCTGGGTTCATTCTAGATATTCAAGAATTCATTGGAGGGTGTTCGTTTTGAAAGAAATGCCTTATAACTTTGTTTTTCTTTTTCTATATGAAAACACTAGTAATTTAAAGAGTTATTTAGAATGAACGCGTAATATACTTAAGTTTGTTAAGCTAATGCAATAGCTTTTGTTTTCTTATTGAAACAAATTTTTTATCTTCAAGTATCTACCATCAGAAAGATGTTAACAAAAGCTCATGTTTAACCACAGAAACCTCGCGAATCACTACACCACGAAAGTCAGTTACAGATGTGTTCAATGGATTTAGAAGTAGGAACTTCGAAAGTTTCTAACTCTTGTCTAGTGGACGAACTCATCTCTTGCAATAAGAACAGCAATCTTGAACCAATTTAAATTCTTTGCATGTTTAATATACATTGTAATTATTATGTATGCTGACGATGAGTATCTGATGAGGAATAGTCACAATAAAATATTTCTATAGATATTTATGCAATTTATGTTTATTTATAAACTGATTTCTCAGCATTTACTTAAAACATGCGGTTATATCCTTGAAGCTGTTATTTTTTCACAGAAAAACAGAGATGTTCAGTATAACCCTTGCACCCTCGTTGGCTTGCTATTTCCAGTAAATAATTAAAATCCCCTTATTTGTGGTGATATATTGGATGTTTACTATCAACATTAAATTTTTCATGTCGGTACAGCTATAGATCTCGAGTCAGCGGGGGGGCGGGGGTGGATAATTCATGTCACTTAACAACATCGACGGGGCTTTACTCTGGCAGTTTTATTGGAGCTCCAAATTGGATCGCAGCAGAACGTGTCGCCTCACGCCCCCGCCCCCCGAGGAATTAACACCGTATCATTGATCACCCAGAGTAATAATCCACTAATTTGTCCCGTATCGGCTAATAGAAATTGCCAATCCAAGGCACCCTGGGCTACACGGGCTCTGCATCTGATTTACGGTGGAAACGCGAGTCGGAAATCACCCAGCTTCTTTTAGATATACATAGTTAATGTCACACGACTAACACTTTATTGGAAAATAACTCAAGTAGAGTTGAATGTAGCATTCTAAGTTTTGTTACAAAACAGGTCTTTTACATTTTGCATGAGTCTGAGATTTTTTCCTCTACCTTTTCATTTTAATATTTCAAGTCTCCTATACATTGAGTTATTGATATTGAAACCGAATCTCATTTTGTGATCGATCATTTGCAGTTATAAAATAACAAAGAATCTTATAAACTTACCGACCACCCAAGAATTATTAAACAAAATAAAAATGATATACACTAAAATGAGAGCCAATAAACGAACGGGAGTTAACCCACGATCAGACAAAATAGATTTAGACCACCTTTTTCAAACAAAGGTTACTCACACCATGGTTTTTTGCTCTCACTGACGTGTGAACTGTGAAATAGCATAAAATTAAACAAAAATGCAAACTCATCTCTTCTATTTTGTTGTTTCTTAAGTAAAATATGAATGATTCCAGCAGATTAAAGGGCTTTTTGTTCGGATTGAAACGATTGATTGGTTTCTTAACAAAAAAATTATTGACTTGCCTTTGAAAGTTTTTAACATCGGAATAATATCATTAATAATATAGACGTACAGAGAATACAATAGAGTGATCTTGGGATAATCTTGATAACGAATTGTTATGTTATTCCGAACTATTTATAATTACGTTATAAATTTAAGATCCTGATACCTCTAAACACTTTGAAAAGATCTAAAGTAACTCGTCTGTAGTAAATTAGTCTTGAAATACAAGTACGTTCATTTCATTACTACGATTTTTATTTAAATCTGAATTGTAAAAAAATAAAGTAAGATCTTCCAATGTTGGGGTGAGATTAAAATTGTGATGCGTTGCAGAGCAGTTTGATGTTGTTTCTGCTACAAGGTAGTCGAAACCACGCCAGGGAATTCCGTTTACATTGCTCTCACCTGCTGCACCCATGAAACCGCATCATTCTACCTCGTAGATATAGTGGATCAACCGAAACTTTTAAGGCTCTTTTAAAATCCTTTTTTTCTGAATTACACAATGTAAAAACAAATCAAGTAATTTCGTCAAAAGAAGGTGACAGAATCTCTAGTGTCAAATCTACATACGCCAGAAAGACGTCAATGAAAGCATTTGGAGAAGTGTACGTACATGCAAGAATTTTAAACTTCAATCGTATTCAAGCGGAATATTTTCCGGATCTGGTAGCAGACTGAAAGCTTAAGAAGTGATGCTAGCGGGTGTTTTAATGCCTATTTCGGTTTTCTGCAAAGACTAGCTAAAAGGGTTCTTAAGATGTTGAGTGTACGATTCTGCTCTTTTACCCACTTTATGAAAAATTCCGGGAAATTTTGCCTACCTCACGTGCTCATCTGAAGAATAGAACTGTTTCATCTACAGAATCTTTTGACACAATTCCATCACGATCGCATAAATTTGAACACAACCAAAACTGACTCAAAGAAAAAGAGTCTAAGAAATGGTAAATAAAAGTTTTGTAGGTGTGAACAAACATTAACAGCCTAGAATGTCTGCAGAACAACAACTCGCCAAATAAAGCTTGTGCCCAAAAAAATCTGGCCACTTAGAAGTCATTGCAGTTTTTTCTACAATGCAAATAACGAAGTGATCTTTCACTACAAGTTAGTTTGGGTTAAGTTGTTTCTCAAAACATCAGTTTTAGTTATTCCCGTCAATCATATTATTAAAGATGAATTCAAAACAATATATGCTTTGCAAGAATACTTTTGGGCAAACGAGCTGACAATCAAGTAATGTCATATTGGGCAATTGGGAAATGTCTCGGCAGCTATTGCAAATATTTTAAATAATTTTCATAAACGATTGACGATAAACCAAAAGCCTAGTATTCCTAGAATCCTAGCCCCAAGTTGCAAAAAGACAGAAAAGAAAGTGAAGCAAAATCCGAACAAGTAGGAACATCTTCATTTTATGTTCAAAAGGTAACAATACAAAATGGGCAGCAGCTCTTAAAGTACAAAAAATACCAAATAGAGAGAATAATTAAAATTATAACGCAGAGATCCATGCAAGGAAACTGTATTACTAGAATTTTAACAAAATCTGATTGTGTGATAATGAATGATAAAACCTACGTCAAAATTGCCTTTGAACAGCTCTCTGGACAAAAGCTCTTTAGTTCAGAAACAAGTTTAAAATTGGAGATAAATGTAAACAAAATAAAATGTTAACATTTACTAAGGAATTCTTAGTGTGGCAAGCAATTTTGCACGCACGGTAAACTAATGAAAGCGTTATCACTAAAGAAACTATCAACAAAGAAATTTATTTAAAAGAATGTTAGAAAAAGAGGTTGCTATCATTTTTAAATGCTCATAGAGTTTCACCTCTCTTTTGGCCTAATTTAGCCACAGTTCATTATAACAACATTACAGAGTGGTACCAAACAAATTAAATCACTTTTGTGCCTAAAGAAAGTAATTCGCCCAACTATCTAGAACTTTGAGCTGCCGAGAAATATTCGGCTCAAGTGAAGCAAAAATTACGAAAATGAAAAGAAAAAACCAGGGACCTTAGTGACTTTCAGAAAAAATGAAATAAAAGCATTCTGGTACTGTACAAAATTTAATGTGCATGACAAAAAGCAAAGTCAGAAATTTTTGTTATGAGTTAGAATAATATAAAATTGTGGTAATTGTGTTCTAAAAGGATGCTCAACTTAAGGTTTAACTAGTTCTAAATATAAACATTATGCATATACTCGTTTTATTTATTTTTTTGTGTCTTGCGCAAGTTTTAAATTTGTTATTTTCTGTAAATTATCAAGAGTTCTGGAGATGGGTTCTTTGATGGTTTGCGGTGAGTTTGAAATGAAGACTTTAGAGTTTCAGCAGACGCAGGAATTAGTGTCTTTCTCATAAAAGATTCTTTTAGTTTTGTTTTGAGTGGGGTTTTTGGCAAGACAGCGAACGTGTGCACCAGGTTTTATCCATTTTTCAGGGTTTCTGTGGTTACTTTGGTTAAAGCTCCATTGAATCTGGACTTTAACAAAACTGT
Source organism: Ignelater luminosus (assembly GCA_011009095.1). Taxonomy (NCBI): domain Eukaryota; kingdom Metazoa; phylum Arthropoda; class Insecta; order Coleoptera; family Elateridae; genus Ignelater; species Ignelater luminosus. The sequence goes on from VTPC01008062.1 coordinate 40,873, forward strand.
TTATGGTATTTAATGGTCAAACTTTGATCTCCACCAAACTGTCCACCAAATGATTTACTATGATTAACGAACAATCTACTATCTCGACTAACACCAAGCCTTTTAAGGTAGCTAAAGCCAAATTGTGCGTTCAATTAAGCTACGGTGACTAAACGTCGGGCTTTGTCCTCCACCAAGCTGCAGCAGGTAACGATCGTTCTTCGTCTCCATCAAGTTAACCAACTGCTGTGACTAGTGGGCCAACCACGTTCTTTACCAAATCACGTACGATGGTTAACGACAAGCCTTCGTCTTTCATGTGGTGGTCTATGTACAGGCTAAGGCTCGAATTTGGCATGACTAAAGCCGTCTGTGGTAGTGATTAGTTTTCCATTTTAGATTTTCCTGCCACCAAGCAACTTACAATTGGGTTTTGCTTTTCATCTATTTTGGTTAAGAGCCAGATTTTTTTAGATTTCCACTAAGTCACGTACAGCGCAAAAGTAGCACTTTGCCCAACACCAAACTACTTGCGATGCTTAATCAGCTCACCTGCTACGGCTACGATCGAGTGATACCTTTCTTCTAGTCACGTATTGTTGTTAATGACCAATTCTCGCCTTTCCAAGCTGCAAACAGTATATAAAGATCAAAGTTCGTTTTACAGCAAATCAGTTAAGCTTCGCTTATGACCAGGTCACCTATAGTGGATAACAAGTAGAATTCTCTTCTGAGTCAAATTTTTGACATCCACCATGTTACCGTAACGGCAAGGTTCAAATTTCGCCTTTCGCTAAGTAATCTATTTCAGCTAAGGATTGGGCTTCGTCTTTCACTCATCTGCGGCGGTTACCGACCGGACTATTCCCTCCAAAATTTGTCCTTCACCAGACTTCTTGCAGTGACTCAGGGTTAAATCTTGCTTTGCACTAAGCTAAGTCTTCCAGGTCGATTTTCGTTCTCCAGAAACAATAATCAAACTACGCATTTCAATGAAGCGAGAAAGCCAGAATAGATCTCTGCTGGCTACAAAACAAAGTTCACCAAACAACCAAAGAACGCCCAGGGTCGGTACTTGAGCATTTGGTGCCAGTAGCACTTCCTTAAGGTTTCTTCGTGTGGTAGGCAGGGAGGTGCGTTTAGTGCTAGTTTCAATTGTCTCATTGACTGCAATTGCCTCATTTGCACTTGCTTGCGCCAGCCCTGTTTGTAGGCAAGAATATGTAATTGGAAGAGAGAACTACACAACATTCTTAGTGACTTCAGAATCTAACAATTCTCAACCAAATACCCAAAATGAAAAGGAAAGATTCTAGTAGCGGAAACTAGATGTATCAGGTAGGTATGCCAAGTAACATTCAATGAGCCAAACGTTAGCCAAATTAAGAAAACAAATTGGCTTCGCGCAAAAAATATTTCAAGGCAAATTCTTCGTTGATACAATTAAGACCAAATTCAAATAAGGAAATGACCACCTCACAGACGGTTTGTACTTTGAATTTGACTTGCCTTTTTTAACAATAAAATCTATACTATGGAAACTAGGTCAATGAATTGATGAATAGCCATTCGATAAAGTAACTAACGGACTAATAGTTTTACGTCAACTAAAATCTGAAAAAGGCATGTTCATAACTCAGCCAAACACTTTTTGCAGTTGTATTACTTGACCTACCATGCATTCTAAAAGCGGGAACTACTGAAATGATCCTTACCTTCTAAGATCTACGCTTTGGACAATCTATTATCTACATTTAAATAAAAGTCATGGCCTTTGATAGCTAATTAATGACTGTCTTAGAAAGGGACATTTTTGACTAGAACAATCTTAGTGATCACATTTCACGCGTGATAATAAAATTGGTGCATATTTATCTTGGTGTGAGGGCCCTTGCCTGCATGCCGCACCTTCTTCTTCAAATACCACGCCTCCACCGATGCATACGGACTTTGCGTTCTGCCGCCAAAATTGGGCTTAAGAGAAGCTACAGAGCTTCTAAAGCCGGTGCCATGTGCACCAAATCGATGATTTCTGTCTGTCTTGGTGTGACGATCAATTTCGCACAGGAATCATTTTAGCATGAATTAATCTTGATGTTAGAAGTCGGACGTGAGCTAACATACTGTTAGATGCTGATACAATACTGCATAAAGCCAATTAGATTTATGCCTCTTTTGATGATGTAACCTACAGGAATTTCTTCTATTATTTGTATGAACTGTTTTTGCAGTTTTTTCCTAATGCAGTATTATAATAAAATTACACTCAATTAGTCTTGTTGATTAGAAAACGGAAATTGTAAAAATCCAGAAAGAGATAATTAACATAGAATAGATCCTATTATTACTTTTACTAAAGATGGCAATGAATTGTATTCAAGTAGTGCAAATATTACTAATGGAATATTGGCTAATTCTATTTCCTATCTCTCATTCCAGACGCAATTTTTTACATTGAAATCTCAAAAAAGTAAGGTTAATTTCAATCTCTCACACATATTTCGTTAACAATTCCGACCATAACAAATAAATCAAACTTTTTTAATTAATCCACAGGAATTCACTACTTAACGTAACTTCGCAAGAGGCTCTTATCATGTTGCATAGCTGAGAGTTTGGTGTTTTTCATCAAAGCAAGTACTAGCGATTTAAACAATGTCAATTTCAAAGTGGAAGACATTCTGTTGTAGTACTGTAAAAACAAGCAGCAAGACCCGGACGTGCAACCTGCATATTGTCACGATCATAGGAGCGTCGCAGTTCAAGGCCTGTCTAGGCCGTGTCGCCAATCTGTCAATCAGTCCTGTCACGCGCCCGCTACCAAAATATGAACACGGCATTTTATATTCTGAGCAAACGAGGCATGCATGCTAAATAAAATGGGCCACTATTCACTGGAATAATGTTATGTCACATATGTTATGTTTCAGTTATTTCATTATAAATTCTAATGCAGTAGGTAAGTGAGAGGGGATCCCCATTATTTTGACTGATTTTTACAATACAAACAATTCTTTTGTTTTGGGAAAAGTTGAAAGAGAAATCGTCAATTAAAATTTTTCAGATTAAGGAAGTATTTAAGATCTTTCGTGGATTTAAAGTTAAAATCACGCAAACTGTTGGTCTCTCATTCAACTTTCATCATTTCGCACATGTATCAAGTAAAAGGTGGTCATGTCTAGATGGTGATAGCCGATTACACGATTGACGAGCCAGTCACATGCGAAAAGTGGATATTCCATGCAGCCGTGAAAAAAAACGTCTACTGCAAATGGGTCTGGCTTGTGCATCGTGGGTGGCAGGCGACGGTCAGCTATGATACAATATTTATAACAGTTGATATCCTTTGACGGACGCGCCATCATTTCTTGCTGACAGACAGTCGGCCACTACACAGGTGTATATAAATTATAATTTAGTTTTCTGATAATTCCCCATCGTCGGCATTTTGATGTATTATTTCAATCTTCGCCTGGAATAGATATTGCTCATTTACGAATCATTTTAAATTCCTTTTAATTATAAAAAGGATTTTTAATTGTTCGAGACTGTAGACGTCCTTTTTTCCTTTCAGTAAGCTTTTTGTAACTTTCGTTTGGTTAGATTAAGTTTGATTGAATTAATCTTTATTAGGAGATTTCTATACAGTAAGAGTTCAAAGCTACAGTCTTCGAAAAAAGCTTGGCTTCGGTTTTGCATATCTTATTGGTTTAATTAACGTTTTTCTTATTTTTCATATAAAATTATTTCCCTTGTTGTGTCTCAAAATTATTAAGGTGTACCACGTATTTATTGGATAGTACCATATTGGGATTTAGAAATAAACATAATTACAGGAGACTTTAAATTAAGCTAGTGACGAATCTTCCATGAAAAAGTAATTATATATTGCTGTGAATTTTGGTATAAGTAAATACAAAATCCAGATAAGTTATTCAGGTAGAACTTGCAGTTAGTTTCTCTATATGTGCAATATGTAACACATCATATATCCCACTAATATCTCCCCGATCTTCAAAGCTAACAAATTTGTCATATTATCGATTTTTAAGTAGATAGAGAGAAATTCTGGAAATTTCAATATAAGATTTAGAAATTTCATTGATAAGTTGTTTCTTTAAAAACTATACAAATTTGAATCTTTTGCGAAAAACTTGCATCACTCTGTATGCATATAATCTTAATTCTAACCTTCTTAAAGGTCAGAGCAAAAATAGCAATATCAGCGAACAAACACACAGTTTACTAACTAAGATGCTTTTAAAACTAAGACTTGATCAAATTAATAATTTCATCTACTCATTACAAAGATTTGTAATGATTTCTCTACGGTACTGCTTTTGGACAAATTGTAGTCAGTGCTCTTTGTACGTTTGCTTCACTAACATGTATCGCACATTCTAATGACATTTTAGATAGTAGAATAGTCTTTGACTTCATAATAATTTTCTTTGATTATTAACCGTTTGACGTTTTTCTTCAATATGTTAGGTTCATAAATTATAAAATTCATGCGTTATCACCTTGACGGAGAAGTCTCACTCGTGTTATTAAAACTCCGTTGAGGTGATAGCGAGTCTTAATGATAAAACTGTCAAGTCTTTGTCAAGGATCGCTTTATTGCAATGTGCCATCAAAAAGAAACCCAATCTGAGTAACCTATAAAATGAAAATCATACGTGAGCGATAGCAAACTAGTAATTCCGGGAGTGATGAACCGCCGGTTGAGATGGACCAGTGGTTTATTTTGTAAAGTCTACGAAACGTTGTACCTTTTAGTTATGTTACAGCGCGGTATGGTGTAGTGCTTTTTGATGAAATTAAATCTTAAAAAGTAAGTTATAATTTGCAATATAAGTTTATTCTTGGTCTCAAATTTTTTCTTGAATTACACGACGAAGCTATGTAAAGCGTTGTATCTGCTTTTCTCGTTGCTTTTTAATATCATATATAAATTATTTGTAACCACAAATTATTCAGTTGGTTATAAACAGTGGGATATTCAAAGATGGTCCATCTAACCTCTAAAAGCTGGAAAGTTGAACTACTTATGAACGGGAGAGATGGACCACTACTCTTCTCCATATACATATATACTTTTGATTGTAGTTACATTCCAAATACATAAGAATTTATACAATACTAAGAAGAAACTGGACGGAACAACCGCTAAAAGATGCAATTGAAGCGATTGAGAGTGAAAAGATGAGTTTTAATGCTGCATGTAAACATTTTGGCGTTCCAAAAGCCATTCCTATTAGAAGAAGTCGAGCTGGCCATCTCGCCAAAATAGATTCGCTGGGGCCATTTTGCACGCTAGGGGAGGAAAATGAAAGGAAAATAGTGAAACATATAAAGAAATTTTAGAAACATGGTTTTGCTTCTTCCAGAGATTCTGTAAGGCATATGGCATATGCCTTGGATTTGAGTATTAGAAAGTCAGAAGGTGTGTCGATACATAAACCGTCTGCAATGAACAAGGAAGTAGTAAATCAATACTTCAATTTATAAAAAGAAATCTTAGGCACACGTAATTTATTTGAGAAACCTGGCAACATATTCAACGTAGACGAAACATGCCTACAATTAAACACTACACCTGGTCAGGTGATAGCAATAAAAGGATCCAAAAACGTGCCTGTTCTTGCCTCAGGGAAAAAGGGCGAAACAATCAGTGTCATAACGCAACGTGCTGAAGTGGGGAAGGAGTATTCCTTTCACCCTTTTGTATTTTCAAGAGAGAAAATAAAAAAATAGAGTGGTGTCAAGGAATGCCCCCTGGATCAGTAATTTATATGTCTCAGAAATCAGCTTACGTAAACACAGATATATTTCTTTGTGTGGTTGAAAAACCATTTTGTCCCTTGCAAACCAGCTGGTAAAGTCCTAATGATCTTGGATGGACATACATCCCACTGCAATCTAGTGGAGATGTTGAAATATGCAGATAATGATGACATAATATTACTATGCTTACCTACACATACTATGCATTTCCCACAACCACTCGGTCTGTGTTCAAGTCTCTGAAATCATTTTTTGCTCTGCTTGTAACAACTTTTTAAAACCCAATCCTTCCAAAAAATTATCCCGTTTACAATTTGGTGCTTTATTATGTGAGGCTTGGACAAAAGCAACGTCTGGTTTTAGTGCAACGAGAATCATTCCATTTAACCAAGAAGCAATACCGGATTACGCCTTCTTTAATACTAAAGAGAATACTCCTACTACACCTGACAGGGATAATTACACCCCGGACGGTATAAGCCAACCTACTCGTTCAAGATATTTAGATCCTGAGCCACAGCAAAATTCATCAGAAGAGTGAGAAGATGATTGACACCTGAAACATTGTTAAACAAAATTGTTCCAGTGCCGGTCAACCAAACAGAAGTTGACATAGTTCGAAAACGAGGTAATTTGCTGAACTTCTTACATTACCTGAACATATCGAAAACAGAAAAAAATATGATTAAAGTTAATAATAATAATAAGTTTTTATGTTACATAAATACTGTAATGCAGTAATATATATTTCCATAAATCTACACTTCAATTTCTCATCGGTTCATCTCTCCCAGACGGGTTCGTCTTCCCCATACCAACAGGTTCAACTAACCCGAACAGTTTGGGTGAGATGAACCTACCCCGTCCGTTTTAAATCTATACCTCGTTCTATTAAAAAGCTCTAGATAACTAAAGTGAATAGCTGTATCAGTTAGGTTATTGTGATAGGTATGTCGTACCAAATTAATGAATTCGTATTACAATCTCACATAATATTTCTTGCTATTTAAAAAAATGTGGTTCATCTCTCCCGGAATTACCCTATACAGCTATTTATAAATTGTCAACGTGATAAATACAAAAATAAATAAATCATCATATTTTGGGATGTTGGTTCAGTTGCAATCTTACATTTTCGATAACCACCACTAGCAGAAGCCTCACCTCGCCTCCTAGTGACAAAAACGGCAAAATCTTGCTGTGCCCATAAGTGCAACGTTGAGGGACCAGGAATAGGGGCGCTGTTTTTAGGAACTACCATTCCAAGATATTTAAATGAAACCAAAGTGTTTTGTTCTATTTTAGAAGACGTCTATAGAACCACTAGAACGAATTTTCCATCTTTTCAGATTTAGCTCCGAGAGATCACTAAGAATTGGTCCAAATCCAACTAGAAATCTTTTTTTTTCAATAACGGAAAGAGATAAACGAGTCGCGTTTGTAAATAGGAGACGATTATTTTCCAGAGTGCAAAAGTTTTTTGATGTAAAACAAAAGACGGTCGCTAATGTTGGCTATTTCCACAAAATTGTGAAAAGTGCTAAATCCGAGATTCGGATATGTCTCTGAAAGAAGCCTCTAAACAAGATCGGTGCAGATTCTCTTTTGTGTTTTCATTCCCATTCCAGTATCTATGGAAAGATGCCTTTTTCCGGCGTGTTTCAGGAACAAAACATTTCATCGAGATAGGACTTTTTTTGTCGTGATTTAACATATGAACACGGTTTTGAAGATCTTTGTTTGTTTTTACTTTATTGAATCTTGACCATCTTTGAACCATCGTAGCTAACCAGATACCTTGAAGTCTTAACTACAAAAACGCTCCTGTGATTGTACCCCAAAAATATCCAAAAAAAAATCGAAAACTCCACTGTTTTAAAATTGTTAAAGGTAGCTTTGTAAAATGGCTGTTTACTGACAGAACTTGATACTTTAAAGATGGAGCCGAAGAAAAACTTGCAGAAATTGATTGACAGGTGTTTCATATTTATTGGTCACGGCTGCTTCTCGTATGTTTACTGGAAATTAATGCCGAATTGCATATTGGGGATTCATCTTGACGTATAAAATTCAAAAATGCAAGTGGCGAATGTACAGGGTGTTTTGTAAGAAATTTGGCCATTTAGATTTTTCAAACAAAAAACAGTGAAGTTCCCCCAATTTTGCTCTTTGCTTCAATATTTTACTTCAAACCATTTCGTCTGAACCATCCAACAGATATCGTAAAATTTGCTAAAATTTAAATTTAAAATTCTTGACGTGGAACAATACAGAGGTGCAAAGGATAATGTGAAAGACAAAGATGGATCAAACTTTCGTGCACCTGTTTGTTGTTTCTCTGTTTGTAGGTTATGAAAATTTCAAAATTGTGAAGTTTTAATGGGGATTAGTCTTTGAACAGATAACTGGAATAGGGAATAGCCTTTTATAGAAATTAAAATGAATGAAAAGGGAACATTCTTTTAAAGCAAAAATCAAAAATTAGAAAAATCGGAACAACTCGATTTTACGGGAAAAAAATCACCAAATGTCTTACATTAACAAACTTTTGCAGATTTAGATAAATTGAACTTGGGATGTGCGGCCTGCCAAGCCTAGAAACGCAGTTGGAACGTATGGTGTGTGGAGATCAGGCCGCCGAAGGTGTGCCATTGTGAAACTAGGGTTTTAAATTGAAAGTTACAATAATAAATGCAATAACAGTGTTTTAAAATTAAAACCTTGTATAGAATTACATCTCCTCTGAGGCTTATCAAGTAATAATTGAAGCGGTCATTGTTAAAAGGGGGTATGTGCTGTAAAACATTTGTAAATTCTTTTCTTTTTTTAACAGAGAGCGGTAAAATAAATTTGTAGAAAAGTCAGGAGAAAAATGTCATCACTAAAGTCATAAAAAGTTTCCTTTTCTTTTTGTTAGGCAGGTTTTTTAACTTTACCAGTAATTTGATTTTTGCTACATATCCTCTTTTAACAATGACCGTTTTAATTATTAACAGCAATAAATAATTTTGTAAGGATCTATAACTAATTTAAAAAAATGGTTTTAAAATAAAGTGTTCAAGGAGGATTTAAAGTAATCTTTAGTATCTTATTATTAATAATAGAAAATATGAAACCGTCGCGTCTGTTAAAACAAACATCAATTTATAAAATTATCTGTACCTTTTTTTGATAGACGTGTCTTAAAACGTCCTTTAAATTTAACAGACCTATTGTTTCCGGAAACGCACTGTATGTAAAATGCATACTTGGGAAGTAAGTACCGTCAACCCATCTTTCGATTATTTATTCAGGTACTCTAGATGTTGTCACTGAGAGATCCAAAGAATGTAAATACATGCGTGTAGGTGCAAAGTACACATGATAATGTGGCTGTGCTTTCTGTTACATTAGCAGCTCGTGGTTGATTTAAATCTGATAGACCATTCAAGCTTACCGACGAATTCATACCCGATTACATGCTTTGTGCTGGGTGGAAGTTTTTTAACTTTACCAAACCTACTGCACTTTCGAATTAAAATAGAAATTAACAAAATTATTTTCATGAACAAAATCCGTTTCTAAACACAAAAGTGATAAATAACGGTTATTAGCAAAGTTAAGCGTGTTAAGTCATGTATGAAAAACGTGAATTGAAAATTAAAAGGTGGAAATATTCTATTGGAAATGTTTTGAAATAATTTAAGTAAATCGAGTTTAAAAATTCAGCAAGGGAAAGCACGTCTATACATTCTTAGATATATCAGTTTAAAATACACATTTAAACTACTACTATACCATTTGATTAATTCCCTTTTGAGACTGTTAAATAGCACCATATCTATGCACATTGGGAAACATATATTAGAATCAAGTGTCGTGGGAAAAGACGTTTTGGTCGATCAAGAGTGCGTGTGCAACCATTGTGTCGCATGCAGAGCGTTATCGTCACCAGATCGTGTCCTCTTCATTCTGACGGGTAATTCACAATCATTGCTGTGCTTACCCAATGTCTTCTACTACTGATCGAAACATCTATACATGTTAAGATGCTCCTTGGAATAGGTAATTAACAGAAAATTGTAAATTAAGAATGAATGTTAATAAGCTGTTGACTTTGTTACTGTGATGTTAATTGCGATTGTGTGATTCAAATACTTTATTTGAATAATTCATTTTGTGCAAGGTATAAAAACCATTGAAGAATTTAATTTAATTTTCTAATTAGACTTAGTTAATAACTTAATTCGATATTTATAAAATTGGTGATGTAGTAGAATTATTCAGAAATCCAAGTTGCACGATGCCAGTATTCCGCAAAAATCTTTATATGAAAAGCATGAAAATACAGAATTTATTTCAACAATCTTTACAGATTGATGGCTCACAGAAAATAGATGGGAGTGAAAATTGTCAGGCAGTTCAGTGTTTCAAGGTCCTTTTGAGTTGATTACTTTTGAAATGTCGCAAGTTCTTAAGTTGACCAGTCGAATTTTCTAGGTCTATTGATCTTGTTGGACCAGCCTAGGTTTTTTAGTCAAACAACTGCCTTTAGGCGAGTCGAGCTATATTTTCTGAGGCAAGATGGACAGGTTTTTCAAGTCAAGTGGTTGTCACTTTTACTGATGAGACTTTTCATTCGAGTCGATCCATCTTTTACTTGTTTTAGACCTTCTGGTAAAATTCTTGGTGCCTTTTAGTTCAAGAAGCCCTTAATGTAAAACACGCTTGTTGAAGGTTGAAGCTATTAATAGGTATGGAGTAACAGACTTGCACTAGATTGATTTCCTAGTTAGATTATGGACTCTCTGAGTTGATCGATTCTTCACTTCGAGCTTCTTTTGAGTTGGGGCTTTTCGAATTTTTAAAACTGCTAGCCGCATCAAATCTATTTCAATCTAATTAGGGCGAATCGGGTCGGACTTCAAATTATGTAGTTGGTGATTGTAGGGCATGGACTGACTGTAAAGCGGCTGTACTTGTGGAGTGAGAAATGCATACCAAAGGTTAAGAATCACTGGTACAAAGTATAATATTAGTTTTGTCAAAAAAGTTACTGGACATTATATTAGACCTTTAGAGTCTATGAGATCTTTAGGCCAGTTAGGTTTCAAGCCGATAGGGCATTTTAACTTAATTGAGATTTTTAGGCTAACTAATTCCTATTTGCTCTCGAGCTTGTGTGAATTCATTGAACGGAACGCAAACTAAACACTTAACTAACTATGGGTAAAATAACCGTCGTAACTAACGCCCTCACTACCGCGTGACCTTTGGAGGAGCGTAACGATTCAGGGGATGCATAACGTCAACAACAGCTGAAAATATCCAGCTCCAACCCGCAAAATCAGTGAGCGACCTCTTTCTAATTTATTGTTTGTAGAAGTTTAATGCAGGCAGCACCATCATTATTATCTTCATTAGCTTTGTGAGCTATTTGTAACTCTTCTTCAGTCTGTTGCATTTAAAGTTGTTAGTTGAAAATCTTTAGTTCTTGTCTGGTGGAATGAAAAAGAAAAAGAAGAAGAAAAGGAAGAAACATGGGAGACTTTCTGGATGGCAGCATGATCTTTACGGAAACACCAAGAGAGTCAAAACACCCCGAGGAGACTTACGACAACCCGAGGAGCATGAACAGAGGTGGTGTTCTCATGCGTTTATTTACATAGTTGGAAATTAATGAAATGTTGGTTTTATTGTTTAATTTAATTTAATTGATAATATTAATTTAGACTAGCGATAAGCCAAAGGGGTTGAATCGAGGATGTTTTCAAGTTCAAATTGGAATTTATCACAATCTAAACTGATTGTGACTTTTGTTTCGGTTATGCAATACGATAAAATGGAAAAACAACAACGATGAAGAATCACACCAACTACACGATCGCAGATAATGATTTTTCGAGAGGGGGAGGCGCATGCTGCCACCTTCCGGGGTGGTGGAGTTTAACGGTTGCGCCACTGCGTAAGGTATTTGTTCTGAGAGATGATTTCCAAAGTTATGCAGATCAGATCAATAACCAGCTGTAACTTATGTCAGATAATTGGAGAACCTTCATCTCATCAAACTGGAGATCAATTTCTGGGTGTTTTCTGTTTTGATAAATTATTCAGAAGTTCCAAAACAATATAAAGGAATCTCTCAGTAAAAATGTGTTTTGAAATATTATGTATTGTATATAGGTATTACTCTTTAAATGCCATTGGCCTATTTTCCATCTGCAGTCCCTAAATTCTGTACCAGTTGTTATTTATCTCATTTTGAAAGATTTTTAGTCTTAAATGTCATAACTACGCCAAGATAAACAGTTACATCTTTCAAATTATGTAAATACTATTCTTGCATAGCTAAAATGCAGGCCTATTTCTTCAGAAAAAACTAATCAATTACATTAAAACCGCCAAAGTCAAAGAAACTTAAACTAAAAACAAAATTCCTCCAGAGAGTTTCAGTTTCTTTGGAACATAATTAATATACGCATTTTGGTTTTGTTCAACTGTCTTTCAATTAGTCTAAAATTTGAATCCTTGGTGGATACTGAACCCTTTTTTATACAAAACCTTCTCAGACTTCCCTGACTTCAAGGGGTCTAGCTGCTACGTTGTCACTTGATGTTCACTCTCATGCCTTTCTCCTTTTACTGTAGCTGGAACTAAGTACTAGTCAATTCTATGGAGTAAGTAACAACTTGAAGACTATCATCTCGTGAATGAAGAAAGTGTTGACGAATGCGGTAAACGACTTGAACGTAGACTGTCTTTGAACCAGGGCCTGTTGTTAGCCTTGGTTGTTAAACTTTCCAAGCAATTGCACGCAGATATTTGGAGAGGATTGTCTATATGCCCAGTATGATTGAATCTTGCATCTTACAAAGAGTATAAGAATTGCATAACTTTATCTGTATCTAAATTTGCTTACCTTAGCCTACTTAATTCAATTTTTCTTCTTCCTAATTGAAATTTTTTTAAATCTCTTAGTTCTTGTAATTTGAAATGAAGTGTCTCCGACTGTTTCTAAAACACATTTTATTCATACGTACATAGATTCATCGCAAGTATTTTACTAAGTGTTACTAAAAACGGCCAATATTGACTGTAGTTTCTCAAAAGTATCGATCTACGATATACAAGAACACAACAATATTGAGCCGCCATTTTCCAAACTGCACTTTATGCTTAGCTTTATGGTGTTGGTTAGAATTCTTCAACTCTTACCATCAGCTTTGACTTTACACTATGATGATTTTGTAACATGCACTTCTGCTACCTACTATATTATAGTTAGAGATGGACGTTTGTTGCAATAAATAGAACAATTTGGTTTTGAGACATATTCTGCCGTTTTTCATATATTACCATCCCGCAGGCTTATAAAAATGGAGAAAGTCGACTATTTTTGGAATTGTTCTCGTAGGAAACTCGTGAGAGCAGTGTCAAACGTCTTAGCTCAGTTTCACTTAGAGATATTAATTGACAATCAGGTCTTTCTTATAATTTTGTCTATTAAAGATCCTCTTTGAAGATAAACAGGACGAATGAAATTTTTGATTGTTTTCAGGCTTGGGTCGATATTTTGGCTCTTACATGATGGTATAAGATTACGTGCACGATTACTAGGTTTGGATCATGTCGAAAAACGTTAAATTGCAACTACATAATGCTCATATCATTGCTCTGTTTATGTTATGGTCTAGTGATGGCTCAATTTTGACATTTTGACATTAATAAGCGCTTTCTATGTACTTACTGATATTTTTAGATACAAAAAATCTATGAAAACAATCATTATAGTATACCAATAAAAATAATGCTTTTACCAATGCTAGTTGGTTTTTCATTAGAAAATTAAAAGTCACCTATCGAGATATTATTCCTACATCCTTTCTATTAAAAGTAAACACAGTAAACTATTTCCTAATGGCATATATACGTTCTGGGAAATATTTAGAAACATCCTGTATGTTTCCATTTTGTCAGACACACGCAAAATATACAATTATTCTTCTTTTTAGTAATTACTAGAAGTGTTATTAACTGGAAAAAAATCGTTTGTAACTCTAAACGCTGTGGTTTCGTTTACTGTAGCTGCAAATCAACTTAATTGAAAATGTTATGTTAAGGGCTCTGGAATTCAAATTTTCCAAGTCCTCTCCTGTCATGTTGTTATATAATATTCTTGGGATGAAACAGTATGCACGAGCGATCACAGTTAGATTGACTAAACTTTGATATGCAAACGGTAGCGAGATGAGCAAACGCCAGTGCGAGTGATGATGAAACATGGTTTGTGTCTTAATCTCATCAAACATTTACGCGAGAGTTCGCGGTGAAGCATTAATACCAAATAACATCTTGGTTTGTTAAGGGCGATGCCTCGCTCTCATTCTTGACAGTTCCGTTTACATCTGCTGATAATAATTTGGAAATTTATTATAAATTAATGCCTTAAAGATCAAATTGTAGGAAGCTGTCACGTGTAGTTGTAACAATAATCGAGATACGTTGACGTTTCCCTCTCGGTACACTAAATTATTTATAGGCTTATATTAAGACAACAAGCACCAGAGACGAATAGACCGCGATTATTTTAGCGTTTGGAATTCATTACGAAAAGAGATATCTCTCTTTTATGTCCTCACAATATAATAATAATGATGGCCTTAAAATTTATTATCAAATTAGATACCTGTGCATGCTGCAGGTAAACGTTGTAATTCTGTTTCAAGCAGTTAAAAACTGATTTATGGACTGTAACTTTTATGACAGGGGATGACACGTACTATTATTTTTTGTAGTCGTATCGTCATGGTCATTGCGGCATAAAGATTGCAAGTATTTATGGCAAAGGTTTAATTCGAACAATTTTATGATCGTTTAACTGCTTGGAGTTTTGTGGTAATAATAAGAATTTGACCGCATTAAACTTTCAAACATAAAGCAGAGCATTGATTTCTAAAATTATAGTAGGAGGAAATTGTTCGGATAACCTTAATATTTATTCGAATTGTCAAATTTAAAGTAATCAAAACGAGCTTTGAATTAATTAGATGATAGATTTTGTTATTTGTACGAGTAAATTTGTTATTCTTTTGAACTATAAACGTGAATCATCAAATAAAAGGTTGAATTTTAAATGCTTATTCACTTTCTATGTAAAACAAGTTATTTAACTACTGAAAACCATTTCAAAATATTTTTAGTAATAGTTAGAGGAAATTAAAGTTTACAGTAGCAGAAACAACAACAATAAAAATGATAAAAAAACGACCAGTTGATGACATTCAGTCTATTTATATTAATAAAATCTTCTAACTTACTCTTTCGTGGTCGGTTGAAGAATGACAGTTAAAAATAATATTTACTTGAAAAATTTTTAAATTGTCCCTTATTGTTGATAATTAGGCATGAAATGTTGAACATAATAAACTAAACTTATATATACACTAACCTAAAACTTTTCGAGATTGGTCTAGTTTATGAAAATTATTAAATCATTTCATTCTTTCTTTATAACTTTCTGGCGTTTTGTATCAGTTTCTCAAACATCCATCAATAACATGCACGTTATCGATTGCTTGGTTGCTAGTTAAATGCTTGTAGTGCACGGTCCATTAAAATAATTTTTGTTCTTTTGTACTTTGTCTAGATTCTAAATTCAAACAGAGGTGAAATAAAATTAATGACCATTGATCGATCAAGTTTTACGATCCAATCAGTAGTTGTCTGCAATTGCATGTCTTAAATAGTTTCCGCATATCTAACCAACGCAGTAATAGATGGAATAATATACTTCGTCTTGTTGATAGCTTAATCCGCATATAATCGATTTGACAAATCTTGCGTGCAAAATATTTTTCTGAACACATGCTCATCAATTAGAAGGAGTACCACAGTGTTAAATATTGGGTCCAATATTATTTTGTGTTTTTTTTATGTGTGACTTTTTTTTACAAAGTTCTTCCATTATGTATTTGTTCATCATTCGCTACGTCAGTGATAATGGCAAAGGTGCCTAATAGTCGACTGCTTTATTAAATATACGTGAATAAACAATAATCAGAAAACATCGAGAGTTCTGCCTTTGTATTTTTAAATATAAAACCTTTTTCAAAAATTTTGCAAAATATCTTTAAATAAAGTTTTTAACAGATTGCAAAAATAGCATTACATATCAAGATGCATACAATTATCATAAGGAAACTTTTAATTATATCAAGCTTTGAATTTGAAAGACACAGTCACTAGATTCGTGATTACTACTTTCCATTAATGTACTTATTTAAGAGGTATCTTCATGTTGTTATCACTTATATAAATCTGCACATTTTATTTGCCACAGTTCTCATTTCAGCTTTGGTAAAAAGTTATAAAATCTCATGAATTAATTAAAATATCTAAATCTCAAGCCGTAGCACTGTGCCCCTGTCTCTTCCATTTCCAGCTACAGGCCGGATTTTACCCTGAGTTGCAATTGCAGGCACCTGAAAGCAACATTCTTCTTGCCTTACGACCAGCAAACGTTCACTTCTTCACTTTTTCTCTTGAGGTTTTGCTTAACGAACGTCGCTCAGGAGGCACAGTTAGTAGGTTTGTGCTCTCGGAAATCTCGTTCCCCATAGCCACCATCTCATATAGCTATTTGCTATCAAGCTCCATAGCTGCACTTCCACAATGTATCTTTAAATAATCATTTGTATTCGCCATACATATCATAACTAATACCAAACCATTAACATCCATCCGTTGATACCAGACCTTATACCTCAGCTAACACGATTTAACTTGCAAAGTCTGCTTTTACCAGCACGCCCTTGCCTCTAAACCAGCTTCATCATTAGTTTGCTTCCACCTTAGTAGGTATTACCTCTACACTAACACCAAAGCCGTATGTCTTTTATAATACCGCTGTTCTATGCTACTAGACCACATGATGCCGGCACTACAACTACTACAATTTTGGTTGGAATTCTTGAAGGAGGAAGCAATTACGTAAAACTAATTGCCTGCCCGTCCACACGGTATATTAAATCAGCTATACTCTACATTTTGCCTTTGAAGAGTTTTGCTTCTAGCGTGGTTCACACGTAGTTGCCGTGCTTTTCTTTAGTCCTCTGAAGAAACTCCTGTATCTATAGTCCTATACTAAAAATTAAATGCGTTGACGTTACTATAGTAAATACTAAACGAATCTAGCGTGACTCTAGGTAAGATAGCTCTTGTGTAAAAGGCAACGGCTTCTTGTTGTAAGCAGTGACTTCGACAGTTACTTATGCAAATGGTACTGATGATTGCAAAAAAATCTCAGTGCCTAGAATAAAAATAGAATGGCTTCTCTTCACATAATGTAATTGTAGATCTACTCAATATTTGGAGTAACAGATAATTTGCAAATCATATAATATCAATACTTTTCACGTCTCTTCTGTGCCTTTTTAATTTCTGTTTGTTAACTGCATGCTATGTCATGTTATAAAACGTCTTATTTCAATCAGATCTGACTTAAATTCTGCTATTATGCTGCATAGGCACCGACAGAAGCTTTTTGCAGGGTGGGTGGTATAAACTATTTTGTTACAGCAGGATGGTCTGGGATGCCAAAAGTTCTAACTATCTGTAACAATGACAGAAATTTAAACAATTCTAGTGTGGTTTATGCTTTATAGTAGATCTAAATTTTGTTAAGTAAATGATATGTTGAGAAAAGTGTAAATGAAACTGAAGAGATTCTTGATTGAATATCGTTTTCCCGATCAAGGTTAACTGGCTTGAGATTTTTCTTTCTTATTTTCAAACTGACTTTTGTAGTAGATGATTAAATCTTTGCTGAACCATTCGCATTTGACAAAATAACCTCCCGGGGAAAATAAGATATCTTCAGTCGGAAATTGCACGATTCAAATCTTCACACACTTCTAATTTTTAAAACTTTATAGCATTCACGTTTTGTATTACTTTTTTTACTAATTTTTAGTTCAGAAACTTTTCTCATTTTTGCCATAGAATTAATTCTGTGAGTTTGGAAATAACTATCGTGGACATCCCGTGTGAACTAAATCAAAGAACCAATCTATTAGATTAATTGGCTTAAATTCTTCTAAAGAGTCGGAAATATCCAAGTTAAAGTCTGCTCAATATGATGTGGAATGGTCCATTGACAGCACGTAGAAACATTTTATCCTAGAAGAGTTCTACCAAGCTGAAACTCCAAGTAGCACTACCATTCTATTGTAGATTGACAAAATTCGTTATCACAAAAATGAACGTGAACTAGTTTGAATCTCTAGAACATAATAAATTCTGAAACATGAACAGAAAGTCTCGTAACATTGGTTTGATGCCAACCATGCCAACCAAATCAATATTTGTATGAGTGAAATCACTTTATAGTGATTAAAATTTGTGAGACGTAAAACAATCATGTAATTAACTACTTAGTACTTATTATAGGCTAACAAGGTTTTATACAACCGATCCTCAAACTAATAGTAGGACAAAGCCATCCAAATCATTAGTTGTCAGCGTTGTCAACCTTTTTAAAATAAGTAAGTATACCAAAGCAATAATATGGCATAAACCTTTCTATGGCCTATAGATGCAGACTAGCTAGCTTAATTGTTCTTTTCTTTTTTTCATACAAATGTCCAAAAACCCAGAGAATGTAAAAAGACACAATAGCAATTGTCTTTTTGTCTTTCATTTTCTGCTGAAGAGGAGCGTTACGGTTACATTGAAGCATTGACAAGTCAAGTCAGATTATTACTATAGTACCAAGCATCAAAAATCTTGGATAAGTGTCTTAGATTTTAGCACAACAGGAAGAGATTAATTAATGAATTACACTCAATCGAAATTTGCATGTGAGAGGTTTGGGGTTTCGATTCTGTTCTCACAAAGGTTTTTTGGGGTTTTCGTTAGTGATGTAGGTGAACATTGGAACAGAAATTCTCTCTAAATTAATTATCTCTTATGCCGTCCCTTTCTTAAAATTACAATTTTTGAGCGAAGAGTCTCTGAGTTGCAAAAACGGTCCGCCTCCAACAGCGGAATTAAATTGGTTAGTTTACGTTTTTTTTTGAATTCGAAAACGTCTGGGTACTTAATAATTTGGAAATCAATGAACTTCCATATACAGTAAAACCCAGAAACTCTAAAATTTCAATTGCAATGTTAGCTTGAAAGATAAAAGGAACCTAGCTGAACTGGCCTTTGATAATATGCGTACTTTTATCAAAGTATAAATTTCCTTGGTGTCAGTTTGACGCGATTCGTTCTATTGCAAAACATTCTTATCTTACCATGTCATCTGAAGAATATTATGGCAGAAAGTCAAGCAAGCTAGAGCCTACAGCGGTAACAGAACCTCCAGATCTGTTTTCTGTTTGGAATATAATATAAAATATTCAAGTTTCTTTTGTCATCTCCAATCTTCAAATTTATCATGTGTTCGATAATAAAAAACCTCAGTAACTAATGGAAAATGTCTTGGAGTATGTGATTTCTAACCCTAACTTAACTTGGTTTATAGATTTGATTTACTATTATGACTATTTAATTTATAAACAGCAAGACATGCCTTGCTAATATTCTTAGTCAACTTGAGGTTTTTTACTATTGAACATATGATATCACATAAAGGAATGCTCATGCCTAAGAACATTTACAATTAGTATCAGTGGAAACAAATTAGATGATGTAGGCACTTGAATATCTGAAAAAGTGATGTTCATGCATTTAGTGAAATACGATACCCCATTAGCTATACTATGAAATCTTAAACTCCTCAATATTTTGCGTTGATTGCGTCTCTTTTATATCAATTTTTGACTTTTATGATTATAATAGATAATAATAAACAGGGTTTCCTTAAAAATCTGATTAAAAATTTAACATGAAAATGAAATGAAGCAAAATAAATACAAAAATTTTCTCTAGATATCATCCTAACAAAAAATAAATAATATAGGTCGAGATGCACTCTCTTAAGAAACACTAAACGTCGAAAATATCAATTAAAAATTATAGTTCTTAAGTGACTTGATTCGACTTTTCCCTAAGCTGTGTTTTACATGCAGTAGAGTAGGAGCATTTTAAATGTCTTCACTAGATGTCACTGCAGTATAGATTTCTTAACTTAAAACTATTATTATATCCTTTTATAACGGAAAGGAAATGTCAGAGATGCCTTATAGTTTCTGATTTGAAACCATCTGTAAAGGAGGAGTTAAAAAATTATCTACAATAGTAAGTTAAATTAATTAAATTTTACTTGTTTATTAATTGTCGCTTAAGGTATTAAAGCTTTTAAGTTATAGCATAAACAGCTACATAATATCAAACTAGTTAATACTAGAAAATTTATTACCTTCATAATCATCGAAAGGAGTAGCAATCTTTAGCGTTTTTTTTTGTAGTGTAGCGATATTTTAATTTCATGTCAATGGACTATTAGCGACCTTCTCCTATTATAGAACACCACAGGAGGCGTAATAAAAAGTATATTTTTGCTCAAATAACAGTATCTCACACCGTAGGATATCATGTGATAAATCACAACCTCTACCCGTTCCTTTATAAATTATGCTGCTCACAAATCATTTTTGAAGACTAACCAGAATTTGTCCTAACTTCTCTGCCACTTATAAATTTTACACTCGAGAAAAAAAAAGTGGAGTTCCCTTATTTTGCGTGTTCCTAATAGACTGAACCAAAACCGGACAGGTATAGTGTAGATAACGGGCGATAGAGTAAATGGTGGGTAGAGATATCTTGATAGGAGTCTCCCAGGTGACTGGCGCCTCCTTTGATTTAGTGCTGACGTCCCGGACGCGTCCCTTGGACATGCTTTATGTGGAGGCCTTTGGGACTCGCGACAATGAGAATCGCTCTTTGCAGATTTATACGCCGCGGTGGTCTCCTAGCTGCCAATCTTCCGCTCTGACCAAAGTTTTTGTTTGTGGCATGCCCCTTTTATACAGGATCTGGCATGGAAAGAACAAATTTTTCATTGTGGCGAATTTCCACTCAGTTTGTCAAATGTAGCATCTTAATGTTTTTCTAAGTCACTTTTTTTGTTAAAACCCCAAAGTTGTTCACACGAGATTTATTTTATTTTAAATCGTACGAAATTCTTTAATTTAAACACGAACAACTTGGATAAAGTTGAAAAGAGTAAAGTGGAAAAGCAAATCAACAAGTTGAATGGTCAAACGAATACCCTTACAACTACAATGAAATAGTGTTAAGTACTAGTTTTATCTTTTACAAGTTGTGAATCATTTGCAGATTTAACTGCTTAGTACAACATTGCTGTTAAATTTTGTTTTGCAGTTTAAATAATAAAACGATCTACTATAGCCAATAGTAAAGTTTATTCGGTTGTTTCTTTTTTTTAATGTAGGTATTTTGTTCTAATTTGTTTTGTTGTAATAAAGAGATAGACCAACAACAGATAAGTCACGAGAGTTTTGTTGTATTTTTAGCTAAAATTCCGATACAACTTGATCGCATTCCAAACTAAGAATAAAAGTTAGAAAAGTCTTTTAATTTAACAAAATAAAAAAAGAGAGAAATTTAGGCGAGCACTTCTGTTGTTCTAGAGAATAATATTGGAATTAGGATTAAAATTAAAAATTAAAGAGGAAACTCAGGTTAATAAACTACCGATCTAAAAAAACACCATAGGTATAGTACGTGTAATTGAAAAAGTTCCGTTCTGCAATTCCTGCAATCAATGTGTTTTTTGTAAAGCAAATAAACATCTGTTTTACCTGAATACAGAAACAGGTGATGTTTACACGTTTTAAAAGTTAGTTCAGTGCTACAATGAAGGTCGGTGATTGACAGTAAATAGTAAATTAACACAAAAATAAGCGCAATCAATTCGTGATTTTTGTAAATGTGTGTTTATATAATGCAATGCAAAAATGTACAACTTTTCAACTGTTTCCTGTAAAATTTACATTTTTAAATGTAATAGTACTACGTCTGAACTTTTAAAAGACTTATTGCAACTTAAACTTGATATTAACGAACAAAGAATCAAGCCCTATTTAAATATATGGAGAGCGATTCCTTATTCATTAACACCATTCAATTGACAAAATAAAAAACCTAATGAAGACAAACAAACTGATCATTGCCTAGTTAATAAACTACTACTGGTTCTGTTTTTAATTCAGAGGATCTGAAAATACTCACCAAAAATGTGCTTTATTTAACCAGAAAACAACTATTTAATACAATAGTTGAAGTGGAAATACACTTTAAAATATGCTAAAATAATACTCAAAAACTCAATGAGAAATCACCATCAAGTTTACTACAAACTGAAAACTTTTTAATAATGCATGATTTGATTTCAGTATTGGATATATCCACCATGAACACGGATGACTTCCAGATATCCCCTTGGCATACTTTGAATTGATCTTCAAAGATCTTCTTGAAGTATCCTCTCCCAGTCTGCAAGCTGTACGATATAGTACGTACGAACCCAACGATGAAGCATGTCTTTTAATGTAAACGCACCTAAATGCGTCTGGTTCCAGTAGCCCGCCGCCTAATGAATTATTGCTTTATAAATACATTGTTGTTACATTAACTCCAGAAAATAAAACTTATATGTCAATTATTAGCCTTTAATTACTCCCAGGGAGACCAGGTGCTGGTGTCTACAGACTTGTTAGTCACCCGTTCGTGGCCTTCCACTGTCGAGCACTAGGTATCTACTGAAATTCTTCTGTGATTATTGATCGATCTTTCAAGTGAATTTTGTTTATTTATTATTTACATTTATTAATCTTTCCGTCATTTATTTGACAATAACTCTTTTTTCAAAATAAATCTAATTTGAGAAACTCAATATGTTCATGAGACCAATTCAAAAACTACAAAATATAATGAAAAGGAAATCAAGTGGAAACAAGGATCTGATGTTAATAAATATAAAGTTCCAAGATGGTTTAATCAGTGCTGCAGGAGAAAATAAACCGAAGAACAGGCTGTGATAAACGTCATTCATTGTACACGACGTTTATAGCTTTGTTTATTTAAAGGCCGGCTGCTGGAACCTTGGTGGTCGACTTCTAATGCAGACCAGCGCTTACTGGGACAAACTGCCAGTTTTGATAAATTATTTTTTTTTAATTTGAAAACTAAACGTTTTATGACTTTTGTATTTTTTATTTATGTGTGCATAACTATCCAGAACGTTTATTATGTAGTTCTAAATTTAAACGAGCTTGAACTTCAAATATTGTTTAGGTGGCTGGGTATTGGTACGTTTACTTTGTGCGTTCAATAGGATTTAAGTTGGGCTTAACTTTAGCCATACTATAATTGCAATGACCATACTGAAGAGGTAGTCTCTCATGATCTGTGCTGCATGTGACTGTTACTGATTCTGTTTTAAGAAGAACTTCCAATCTACAACTTATGCAACTGGTATGACGTGCTCTTCTAAAATGCCATGTCAAACTTTTTGGTCTATAAGTTAATATATTTGGGGATCTATTTGCTTGTTTATTAATTTACCTTTAATGTTCCATTCAACAAGGCCCGTTTGATTTTAGATACTGATACCGCTCCTAGCCGTCGTCTAAACCCCTATAAGTCTACATGAGGCTAATTAATAGGCACAAAACAGAAAGAACGACAAAACGATTTTGATTCTGAAAAATCTCCTATTTACGTCCTTGGTCAGGACTGCTGGACTACTGTCTAGTTTCTAGAAATTGATCTCAGAATCTCTAGATAATAGAAGAACTTGCTTGCGTATTCCTAGCAACAAAACAAAAAGATTGGTCATTCTCGATAAGTATTACTAGACGAATGCCTTCAGCTTTATTGAGATAGCTTATTTTGCAATTTTACAGATAAAAAGAACATGTTACTTACAAAAAGCATAAACAAAGAGTAAATGTGGTCCTCTTTTACTTTAATTCTTTTTAGTAAGTATTTTTAGATAAGTAGAATAAGTTGAGTAAAAAACATTTTTAGATGCAGAAGAGAAAGAAAAGTAGAGTGATCATTTGCATCGAATGTATGGAAAAGAAGCCAACAGCCAATAACTAATAGAGCTAATGACGACTGTTTACCCTACATCATCGAGTACAAGAAAAAATTGTATTTGTAGTGAAAGCACACCAATAGACATAACATAAAAAATTCTCTGGCCGAGTTCGGAATACATAGGTGACTCCCAGTACGATTTTTGGTTGTTTAATGACGTCGTAAGATGCATGGTATAGAGGAAAAGTCAGCTATAGTTTAACATTTCTTCCGTTTTGAACTCGATTACATGAGGTAAATCAGCAGCCTCAAACACTCATCTTTTGAGTGGTTTGCTAAGGGGTTACGACAGCAGAATGAGGAAAGGAAGATCAAGGTTTTGGTCAATACTAATCGCTTGGACTATAAGGAGATGCGCAGATAACTGTACTACAACATCCCAAAACTGGATTCTAAATGGATCAACAACTGACTTATGACAAAGCTGTCTGAAACTATTTTTCGCTATACATCATTTTTACCATACAATTTATTTTTACTTTTCTCATTTATTCTGGGCTTAATCCAAAACTACTTTATGAGTTTTCCAGAAGGCTGAACTGTTAGGATTTAATTCGGGTTGCTGAGCTGATGCAGCGTTGGTAACTGCTATTTCACATTCAAAACTTCGAGACAATACAGAATAGTACAGTAATTTTGAAATTCTACTGTAGAGTAGTATTACTACTATAATGGCCAACGGTTCTCATCGAGCCAGAAGAGAACGCTGACAATGATGATAGTGATGTGATCCAGTTTGAAGATAAGTTGGAACCTGAACAAGCCTTGACTTTAAAATGTCTAAAAGAACCACGTCTAGAAATTTAGGTAGCTGTGCAAATTAAGCTCCCTGTATGACCATTGTCTTGTGAAAAGTACATAATTGCTCCTTCTCTGACCTTTCCATTAGGATCTCTGATTGAATCCAATGCTAAATTGAAAAACTTGCTGCTATTTCTCTGACTCCATCATTCCTTGAAATCGTGATCTACTAACTTAGAAACCTAATGTTCAACAGTATGAAGGTTTATTATTCATCTAGAATGAGACTTTAATATCATTACTGCGACAGATAGCAGAGGGAATCCTCAGCCTTAAAAAATGATTTTTGGTACAACGTACATTTTTTAACGAAACGACGTTTTTTTGCATCTTTTGTTAAACCCAAATGTCAGACAATGCATACAGTAAGTACCGCAATCTGTTGTCTCATCACGTTTTGACTTAAGCATATTGTTAGTAGTGCATGTGAGGCAGTCTTCTTTATGCTTGCTACTACTAGAAACGAATTATAAAATACAGAACGTAAAATAAACTTTTGACTTAGGAGACTATCGTCTTTTATACGATCGAGAAATTACTACAATCACGTGTTCTTATGCATTTTTGCAACTATACTAGTTTTATTGAATAGGCAGCAACCTTTTATCAACTACGCCTATGAATGGGTGGGGTTAAAGCAATGACGACGTACCTAAGAATGAAAAATTCAAGCTTGTAATTTGATAAGGGAATAGGTAAACAAACACTGGGCACGTCAAGATAGTCCAGTTAACGGAAAGAAGCTAGAATCTCAATAAGATTCTCTAATCTTCTATGCTAATGGAAAGCAGGCAATCCTGTATAAGACCAAGTCGTGTAGGAGCATTTTGCCTTTGCCATCGTGTCAGTAGCAAATATAGATGGCAAGGACGACAGAGCAAAAAATGTTATTTATGTTATGTAGCATGGTTACAACAAAAAGAAGTTCAATTGCTAGGCAAAGTGGACTTCATCGCAACGAGAAGTTGGAGGCCAAGAATGCCTGTTTGGAGCCAAAATCTTTTTTGTGATATCTAGGAAGCAGAACACGCGAGCCCTAAATGTATGGACTTCCGAGATACAGGCGACCTGAATAAGTAGCAATGCCAGATTAAGAATCATGTAGTTCAACTTATCTAAGCTGAACTGGCTAATGGGGAGAAGCTGGAGGATTCTACGCCTTCTAATAGGTGTCCTGTATTTATTACACTTTCCAAGTACCAATTCTAAGGAGGCCAAAAAAATATTATTTTCTTAGTTTTGTATTTTTTTGTAATTTTGTCTTGTCGTGTATTGTAAGCAATTGCTTCTGGTTTTTACAATGAGTCACTATCTCACTGCAGCTTCTCTGCCAAAGAGAAAGTTTTCTGTTGGGACTTTTTGCCCAAAAAAATCGTCAAGTTTTGCGGAACTGGAATTTCTTTCGCCACTTTCCGTTCTAAAAGTTTCAAGGCATAAATTTGTCAGAATAATTTATCATCTTCAGTATAACATGATTCTTATCTGTCCCTCATCATTATTAGGGATCAATTGCCTTGGAATCCCAATATTCAACCTTGATTTTGCAAGCATTTGCATTTTGGAGTTATCATACCGTTTACGTTTTTTAACTCCTAATTTGTGAAACTGCTTAGTAAGAAGTCGGTTCTGTCTTTATTAGCCTATTTCATCTGCTGCACTTTTTGTTTATTCTTTTCTAGTTTTTATTATTTTTCTTTTTATAATTTTCTTTCAGTGTAGTAATTTTTGGTTACAGTTGCTTTTAATAGAAGTACATAAATAAAATATACAAGCGTTTAGATAAAAAATCGTGAAAATTTTTTGCTAAAAATCTATTTTAACCTACTACCAATATGTATGTAGAGACGAAATTGGAAATAAGATACTTGTAGGTAAGCACGTGTCGTTCGCTAATTGAAACGTTTAGAGGTTTTTGTGTTATGGGTTGTACTTTACATTCTATTACATCCTTCCCAATACTTTTCCAGCTAATTTGTGAATCGGCAAATTTAAATAATGTATTCTTCTCTCTTTTTTTTATCCACGACATGTTTTTAAAATCGAATTAGGTTTGAAAGTAATTTGATATAAACATAATTTATCTATATCTCAATGTTCAATCAAAGCGGAAAGAAAATTAGGCTCCCTTTTTATTTTTATATCTATTTGGATTTCTATGAATACGATATTCCGCATTTTAACTTGTAAAAGCGGAAATCTGAACGTTTCAGGAGCATTTGAAACCTATAATGTGCAGGTTGGCAGCTATATTGAGATGATTTGCATAAATGCGCCGTAATAGCAAACTACATCAGGTGGGTGAGGGTGATTGAGAGACCGGGACACGGTATGGGATGTCCGCATACAGAGTATTCCATTCAGGGCGAAACTTAGTTCTGTTCTGTAAATTTAACGTGAACGAGGGAGAGGAAAATTAGTAGAATTCTGCACGTGTTGCATTCGTTTATCATTTACATGCCTTGATAACTTGATATGCATAGGTATACGTTGGCGTGCCGGGCATTTTAAGTTCATCCCTACGGTGATGATATCGGTGACCGTATCGCGGGAACCTGACACAAGCATGCAACTACCAGTTAATTCATTCATAATTTATATGGCATATTCACTATTATGACCTGCTGGTATGTTTGTAACCGTGCGAATATATGAATGACATATATCGATATTATATATTTGCATTGACACTCCTTCATATTGTTCAGTTAGGTACCCACATCGTATTATGCTACTTGCATACAAATTTGCTTATCTTTCTCTGAATGATCGTTTTAATTTTTGTTTGTTTGTATTTTTATTTTAAGCTTTTTATGTAGGTGAACGTAAAATCTTCCTGTTTTT
>VTPC01008063.1:0-13626 GCA_011009095.1 Ignelater luminosus
ATTGAAACGTATTAAAAGTTTTGATTTAATCTTTCCCTTCCGAACGAAAATTTCATTTATTATAAATGCCACTTTCCTTTTCATTTACAAACCTTCCTGAAAACGAAGTACTGTCGTGGCTATTAAATATCCTAATTAGCTGCTTTCATGCAAGCGTGTAATAAACAATCAAGAGAGCACAGGGAGCGCTTTCGGTTGAGGGTCAGCCTGTAGCCTACAGCGGTTGCGTAATGAAGTAGCGTATATCAAATTCCTAGCGGTCCTGCGCTTCCTAGGGTTAATAACGAGGCATTCTTTTTTTAGCCAGCTATGTTGAATTTACACATTTGATTTTATTGGAATTTAGTGATGTTTCAATAAAATAATTTTGCCGTTATAATGACCTTTTTTGTTTAGTTTTTTTAATTGAATGGAAAATCAGTAAGCACACGTTAAAAAGTAAGTAAAAGGCTTCTGTTTGCTTTACACTTTACACAAATATATGGAATTAAAGCTTGTTAAACTTTGTAATTAAAAAAAAGTCACTTTCTGTTAAATTACTTGCAAAAACGGTTTACATAGTTGTCTGGTGCGCAACCATTTAGATAATTAAATCGCTTATGTATACATATACATTTTAACACCAGGGTTGCGGTAAAAATAATAGATATACCTTATATCTAAACATTTCTTTCTGAAAAGCTAAAAACAAGCGAATACTGAACAAGGACTTAGTATGTATCTTACAATTAGTGGTTTCTGTTGGAATATAATCTCGTTACAACACTTCTTCTTTCTTGTTTTTATGTAAAAATGACAACACTGCGGTTGGTGTGTTGATGTTATAAAATATAATGTAATAAAATAAATAGTAAGGTAGTAGTTGTCAATAATAAAAAAGAAACTTAATCCTCTTCTTGTAATATTATTCCTAAGTAAAAATATAAAAATTCTATAGGTCATGGACCCAGTTAATTAATTGAAGTGTTTTCTTTTAAAAATGAGCACACAATTTCATATGATTGAGAAGCTAAATGGAAGGGAAAATTACGGAAGTTGGAAGTTCGCTATGAAAGCTTTATTACAGCATGATGAATTATGGGACGTGGTTCAACCAGAAGAGGCACAGAAGATCGACAAACAAAAAGATACGAAGGCCCTTAGTAAAATAATTTTAATGGTTGAGAAAGTGAACTATTCACATATCAAGTCGGCGACAACTGCTGCCCAGGCGTGGACTGCTCTAGAAAAGGCTTTCCAGGATACTGGCCTTACAAGAAGAGTAGGTCTTCTAAGAAAACTAGTCACAACTCAGTTGGCAGACTTTAAAACGGTTGATGAATATTGTGATTGTATTATTCCTACAGCTCATAAGCTGAACGATATGAACTCTCAAGTAAGTGATGAATGGGTAGGGACCTTACTTTTTGCTGGTCTACCTGAAGAGTTCAAACCAATGATAATGGGTTTGGAAAGTTCTGGAGTAAAGATAACTGGAGATTCTGTCAGGGTAAAACTCCTCCAGGATGTTAATGTTAGACTAGATAGTACTCCACAGGTAGATTCTGCTCTTTATAGTAGTAAACCAATGAAAAAGGCTGCACCTAGGTGTTACATTTGCAATAAACCAAACCATTTTGCAAACAATTGTAGATATCGAAATATGAAGAAGGTTGAAAATAATGTTAGAAAGTCAAATAATAAAAATGCAGCGTTTGTGGCTTTATTAACTCAAAATTCAGCCTTAGTTAAGGAACAATCCTGGTTCCTAGATTCTTGTGCATCTACTCACATTTCAAACAGAGACTGTCTGACAAACAAAAGGACCACTAATGCAAAAGTTTCAGTGGCAGACAGCAGTCATCTTGGAGCTAATATTGTTGGAGACACAACTCTCAAGCTGAGTATTGATAGCATACAGAATATTAAAATCAATGTCAAGGATGTATTATATGTACCTGAAGCTACAGTCAATTTACTATCAGTTAGTAAAATTGTCAACAATGGGTATTCTGTAATCTTTGACAAGGAAGGTGGGCACATTAATGACAAAGATGGAGAAATCATAGCCACAGCTCACCAAGAAAATGGTATCTACAAAATGGATAGTGTAGCTGATCATACAGGGTTCCTAATACAAAACAAAGGAATGTTGTGGCTATCTTAATAGAAAAGGTATGATTAAGTTAAGTAAAATATCACATGGGATTGATTTAAATACAGTTGATAGTAGGCCATGTGAATTATGTGTACAAGGTAAACATGCAGATCCTCTTTTCAACCTAGCAAGAAGAAAACTAAACAACTCCTTGAACTGGTGCATACCGACTTATGTGGACCAATGGAAACAACTTCCATTGGAGGAAGCAAATACTTTCTGATCTTTATCGATGATTATTCGAAAATGACATTTATTACTTTCTTAAAGAGAAACATGAAGTAACAAACATATTTTGCGAATTTAAAGCACTTGTAGAAAACCAAACGGGTTACAAAATTAAAAAACTCAGATCAGACAACGGCGGTGAATATGTCAATAATGCCCTAAAAAGTAAATTTCGTGTCTCTGGAATTATTCACCAGCTCACTGTTCCTTATACAGCTGAGCAGAATGGAGTAGCTGAACGAAAAAACCGTACAATTGTAGAGAAGGCTAGGTCGATGCTATTCGATGCAGGGCTAGATAAAACCTATTGGGCTGAGGCATCATCCACAGCAGTATATCTTATTAATAGGTCACCTACAAGCCGTTTGTCAAACAAAACACCTTATGAAATTTGGCATAAGGAAGTACCAGATTTAAGTCATTTAAGAGTATTTGGTTGTCCAGCAATGGCTCACATTCCAAAGGTATTAAGACAAAAATGGGATGCTAAATCAAGAAAACTAACTTTTATTGGTTACTGCGATAATACAAAAGGATACCGACTAATTGATCCCAAAACAGGTAAAATTACGGTGAGCCGTGATGTAGTATTTCTTGAGATTAGCGAAACTACTGAAATTAAAATCAATGCTGAAACCCATACAAAACCTACATCCAATCAACTGAATGGTAATGTTACAGAAGTTGTTACAAAATTATTACAAGATCAACCACTGGAAAATGAAGTTTCCAATGGATCATTATCAGAACCAGAAGAAGAGGTAAACAGTGAAACAGAGCCACAGACGATAGAACGTCGTTATCCACTCAGGGAAAGGAAGCAAGTTGAGTTTCCTGATTTCGTAATGTACAACGCTGTTAATCCTATTCAAGAAGATGAGATAGTGCCAGTGTCAGTGAGTGAAGCCATCAAGTGTGATAAGTGGAAGAAAGCAATGGCTGAAAAGTATAGTGCATTAATTGAAAATAATACCTGGTGCTTAGTTAATTTACCAAATAAGAGAAAAGTAGTGCAGTGTAAATGGGTGTTTACAACAAAACAGCTGACTGGGGAAATAAAGTATAAAGCCAGATTGGTGGCGAAGGGTTTTACCCAAGAGTATGGGGTAGATTATAGTGAGACGTATTCTCCAGTAGTTAGACATAGCACATTAAGATTGCTTTTTGCATTAAGTGTAAGACTAAATTTAGAAATAAGTCATTTAGACGTAACTACTGCTTTCTTAAACAGTAACATAGATGAGGAGATTTATATGTCACAACCCCCTGGCTTTATTGAAAAAGAAAGTGAGAATAAGGTATGCCTACTTAATAAGGCGATATGCGGCCTTAAACAATCATCCAGGCTTTGGTATAAGAACGTAGAAAATACTTTGGTTTCTTTGGTCTACAGAAAATCGGAATTTGAATCTTGTGTATATTATAAGAAAAATAATAACAAAATCGTAATTATTTCAGTTTATGTAGATGATTTTCTGCTGTTCTCAAATGATAAAATCGAAAAAAGTAGGCTAAAAACGGAATTACTAAAGCAATACAAAATCAAAGACTTAGGTAACGCAACCAAATGCATAGGCATAAATATTGAACAAAATGAAATAGTATTAAAGTAAATCAAAAGGATTATATTGAATTGTTAGCTAAGAAATTTAATATTGTAAATGCAAAGCCTATTGGCACACCCCTAAAATATAAAATTAGTTTAGATAAAGGTTCAAAGGATGTTAATAAAAACATCCCATACCAGTGCCTTATAGGTTCTCTAAGGTATTTGGCAGTAAATACCAGACCGGATATTGCTTTCTCGGTAAATTATCTTAGTCAGTACAATGAATGTTATACTAACGAGCATTTCAACTGTGCTAAAAGAGTATTGCGTTATGTTTATAATACCAAAAATAAAAGCATTAATTTTGTTAATAGTAATGTTAATATGATAGGTTACGTCGATGCCGATTGGGCAAATGATAAAATCGATCGTAAATCATATAGTGGCTTTGTTTTCACTATGTCTGGTGCTGCTATATCCTGGCAAGCAAGAAAACAAAGCTGCATTAGTTTGTCTAGTACAGAGGCCGAATATATTGCAATAACTGATGAAGCTGTTTACTTGCAAGGTCTTTTAAATGAGTTTGTAAGCATGTCTGATCCTGTGATAATATACAACGATAGTCAAAGTGCACAGAAATTGCTGCACAATGCAGCATTTCATAACCGTACAAAACACATTGAGGTAAGATACCACTATGTGAGAGATCTCATTGAGAACAAAAAAACAGAAGTTAAACTCCTCTCATCTGCCGACATGTGCGCAGACATGTTCACAAAATCATTAACTAGACAAAAACATGAACTTCATTGTATAAATATTGGTTTATCATGATATAAGTGTATCTATAATTACTAGATTAAAGGGGGGTGTTGGAATATAATCTTGTTACAACACTTCTTCTTTCTTGTTTTTATGTAAAAGTGACAACACTGCGGTTGGTGTGTTGATGTTATAAAATATAATGTAATAAAATTAATAGTAAGGTAGTAGTTGTCAATAATAAAAAAAAAACTTAATCCTCTTCTTGTAATATTATTCCTAAGTAAAAATATAAAAATTCAACAGTTTCATTTCATAACTGTTGCCTATCCTTTCCAAGATATTATTGGGAAATTCTCTGTCTACATTTTTTTAAACAACAGGTAATGAGTCTATTTTTTATTTACCTTCAAATACAAGTCTTGATAGCTTGATACATAAAGCAGCGTTTCAGATTTATTGCTTATTAATAATTTAGGCACATCAATCATGAATAATAATTAAGAGCTAGACGAATTTATGTTTATGTTAGTGTGAGAAAATTAGTAGCAGAGAATAATAGCTACATGAAAGCTTTAGAACTACTATTCACTTCAAAATTTTCGAGTACACTCAAAAGTTCTCTGGACGTGTTTGGTAAATACACTTCCAATTCAAGTTACATATAAGTGTTTGAGCAAAGCTAGTGAAACATGAACAATTAAAACTAGGACAAAAGTTTGTTTTGAGTACATAATAATACAATGTATAATATAGCTAAGAATGCATTAGCGAAAACGTTAGAATAGTAATTATAATAAGACATTTAGATACCATCTTGTTAAGCGTACACCTGCTAACTGGAATTTATTTCTTATTGTCAGATTTGTTGCTCATTGTACCTTGAACCTTACTAAGTTTAGTTCTATCAATTTCGTCCTATTTAATAATAAATATTTGTTGATGGATGAAACTATTGATTCATGAGTCTAGAAAAATATCTAAAATTTGAAGATTTTACAGTTGGAAACGCTCTAAATGCTGACCAAGTTTGGGAGGTATCTCGAGGTAGCTCGACTGTAGTATATGGAGGATTCAGGAATATTTTGTTTGTTAGACTATCAAAGAGACTCATCCAAACCTGATTTGAATGCCGAGTGCATCAAATAAATCAACAGCTTAAATTCGTGTGTTTCTACTACCACGAGGGAACAGGTAACCTACCTTTAAGAATAAAAAGGCACTTAATAGCTCCTCCTCTTGATGATTTTTAAAGAACAAGTTAGGATTGCAAAGATTCTGCCACAGACATGATGAAGAATAATGATTCTCACTGTAACAACAAAATATATATTTAAGAGGTGGAAGGATTGTACATTGTAAGTAAGGCAGAAGGGTTTTCAAATCCATGGAAATTATCGATGTCTATAGCTTTTTTTTATAAAATCTAGTTCTTCAAAGAGAAAACAAAATCTAATTTATGCAACATTGATCAATAAAAGAGCAAGCAAAAATGTCTCTTTTCTGACCTAACTTAGAAGTTCCTATATTTAAAAAATACTAATTCAGAAAAAAAATGTTTTAGTAATTGGGAATAGTAAAAAGTGAACTTTGCAAAAAAAATATTCAAGTTTTAGTAAACTGCATCTGTAAAGGCCCAGTAAGCTTAAGCAAAATCGAGTAAATATAGTTAGTTTTAAGTTCTTCTGAAATGAACTAAATTAGCCTGTTCTGTAGAAGGCCTGGAACACAAACATTATTGTTTGGTAGATCATTGAGGATTTAATTATTTGAACATTTTCAAAATTTATTAAGATCTGATGATTAACGAGGAGGTTATGAATTTATTAGTAAGGGATAAGCAGAAACACCTGACACATTTCAAAACGGAATGTCTGAAGCTACAGGTGGTCAGTACTGCCTTGCTTGGTTCAGTGTAGCAGCTCACACCTAGAATTCACTTTGCTATAGAACGTTCGTCTGTGCGTGATCGTGTCGTTATTGTTAAATTATTTGTTTCAACGAGAATTCCCCAGACAGTTTAATCGATGTGATGCACCATCTTGGAACATCCTCATTGTAAACAGGTATTATGTCAACAAGAGAACCTTCTTTAAACTTTGGCTCCCATAAAAGAATAGTCCATCGCGTCAATTAAACGGCCTGCGGAGTCCTCATTGAGAACTCGTAATAAATAATAATTTAACATCTGCGACACAATCACGCACAGACCAAAGTAAATTCCAAGCTGTCAGCTGCTACACTAAACGAAACAGGTTCAGCAATTCCCTTTTGAAATGTGTCAGATGTTTTTGCTCAACCCTTTCTAACAAAGAAATTATTTACACCTAGTGGCTAGTGACTTTAATTTTTCTTAGATCACAGCTTGGACAACCTCTTTAACAGTCTTCTGCACTGTAGCTGATTCTACTTTCAAGCTGCTTGGCTATTTTTGCCTTTCAACCGTTTTTATATACCTTGCCAACAGGCAATGACTACAAATTCTTAATAGGCCAAGCTTCCGGAATGCTAAGAGGATTTGCTTTTGATATTTGATGTTATTGTCATCAAGCCATTGCAGTGTTTTTTGCATTATTTTCGGATTTCAGTTATTTCTTTTTCACTATATTTTGGCACACCAACTCTATCATGATAAGAAATATTGTTTCTCTTGAAGATTTAACCTGAATTAGATTCCCATTGCTAACTGAAGAATAAATCTCCTGCTCAGGGCCTAATTTAGACCTTCGCGGGCCCTAGGCAAAATAATATTAAAGTAATTTTTGTTTCAAAACAATTACAAACATAAAACAATCAATATATTAATACAAAAAATAATGTTTCGTGCATAAAAAACTGGAAAAAATAAATCATACAATTCTTTCTGATTTTCTATTCTGTCAAAATATCAATCAAAGAATTAAAAAAAATTAATAAATCATTTAATTCTTTTTCTGATCTTCGATTCTGCAAAATTCTCGTTGACTAAAGAATCACATATTACATAAAAAGTATTTATTTTGAAATTATTCTTGGCAGAAAATTGAATATCATCGTCACAATTATCATCAAATTTGCGCTTTCGTTTACGGCTTTTTTGAAAATCAGTAAAATAAATTGCATCTGTAAAATTGCCGCATATTTCTTTAGCCTGTTCTTCAATAGAATCAAAATCGTTTTTTAACTCCTGAACAAATCCTATAAGACTTTCATACAAAGTGCAAACTGTATTTAAATTAGCAGTCATTTCTTGCAACGATTTGCTTGTTGCATTAATCCTGTTTAATAAATACTTTGTTTCACAACACAGTGATCAAGCAAAATTCAAAACTTTTCATCTTATCATATAAACCTCTTGCTTTTATTTGGGTTAATCTTTTTTGAGACACGTCTTCTTCTAACTTTTGAAGTGCTGATTTAATTTCATTGAATCCATTGATAATTGCTCTCATAGCATCCGCTGCTGACCATCTAGTGTCACTACTTAAGTTTAATAGTAAGCGGTTTATTGTTCTCCTGGAAAAGACTTTTTACTAAATTCCATCGGTATGTCGACGCAGCAAAAAAAAGTGTAAATATCTTGAATAGTACTGAAATATCTAACTGCCAACGGACAACAATCTGCAGCAAAATTACCTACAAGATCTAAAGAATGACTGCTGCATGGAACATAATGAGCGGTTTCACTGTAACTTTTTATTTTTGCTCGAAGACCATTGTATTTGCCAGCTAAATTCGAAACGTTGTCATAGCTTTGGCCTCTGCAGTTTGTTATATCAACTTTTAAACTATCCAAATAACTTACAACCGATTCCTCTAAACTGTCAGCATTTGCCAAAACATATATAACTATTATTGTCATCTGATCAACGTGACTTACATCAGGCGTTGAATCTAATATTGAAGAATAATATTTTGCTTCTTTTAGTTCATCCAAAATAGTGCTCCTTAATTTCTCCGCCATAATTTTAACAAATTCGTCACAGATTATTGGGGACAAATAGTTGACGTGCCCAGAACCGGGGTTTTTATATTTTTTCAAATGGCTAAGAAAGGATCAAACTCACTAAGGTACTGTAGCGCACTTAAACAGTTTCCATTATTCGACTCAAATAATTTAGTTGTTGAGCCATAAAATATCAAGCCATTTTTAGACAAAGAAATTATTGTTGAGGCGAAACTTTTTAATACTTCTTTCCAATCCTGTTTTTCGTATTTCATTTGTTGTTGATTTTTACACCAATTCGACCCTTCAAATTTGATCTAGCAATAAATGTACCTATACAAGTTCTATAGTCAGTCGAATTTTCATTATCTTTTAACCTATCATGTATGTTTTTCCAATTTTCAAATGCTTTTGTGAAAATTGTGTATTTTTGTTAGAAAACAATTTGCATACATAGCAATATGCAGACTTATTTTTTCTGCTGTAAATAAGCCAATCGCTATTAACAATTTCTCCATTACCCTTTTCTTTCATAAATGCTGTTTTATGTAAGATCCTTGTAATGGTTTTGTTTTGTACTTGAAATTCTTTATTTGCCTCATGTATAAATTCAATATTCTGATAAGGTTTGTTTCTAATGTAAATATTTTTCATCTCCAGCGTTAAAACTTTTGATCATTCACCAATATCGTTTAAAAGTGATTCATAAGTTTCACATAATAATTGTTCACTGTGATCGTTATTTTCTTGGGTATTCAAAAGATTTTCATGTTCTTCAACGGCTTCATCTTCATTTTGTTGTTAGAGATTTTTTGTTCCTCAATTTCACTGTCCGTTTCTTGATTTTGTGTTTTTTAAATGAAAGTGGCATTAAAGCGTTATATTGCTTTTTGTTTTCTTCGTCTTTTACTTTACATTTTGGATGTTAGAATCTAATAAACAATAATTTTTTTAAATTTGTTTTAAATTAAGTATACAAAGATAAATTATAAAATTACTTACTTATATATAATATATGTTAATTAGAAACATGTAAAGCATGTAGTATGTACTTCAAAGAAAGAAAAACTATAACTGCAAAAATAGGTTGTAATATATCTAATCCAGCTAGTCAAAGTCAAGGCCCAAAAGTTACCTACGGAATGATGCCGAAGTTTTACTAGTGCGATCTGATCGCATCACCCAATTATGAAAAACTACATAATGATATAATTCGTTCTACGAAAATGTTAATTTAGTTATAATACTAATAAAACAATTAATTACGTGCCCCGGGCAAGTGCCTTGCCTGCCTTGTGCCAAATTAGGCCCTGCTCCTGCTAAGAAATTAAAACCTACATTTCTTACTTCTTTTCTGTGACCTGAAAATCATAACTTATTTATTCTTTACAAAAATTGTTCTATGGCCAAAGGGTCTTTTTAAATTATGTTGGCTACGTGCAAATTAAAATTGAAACATCAAAAGAAGTTTTTAACCTTTTAAAACATACAAAACCTACACACCTAAATATTGCAGAAAAAGTAACATAAAATAACCTCACTGATCGTGAGTGAGTTTCGTACACCAACGCACTATAGAATGTCATCGGTTTTACTGAAAGAAGAAAATCGGGATTTTAAAGATTAAATACCAAAAACTAGGAAATGTAAATTTATGTAGGACGTTTAATAACGAATTCCAGCGTTTACTTCGCAACCGATTGCTTACTTACTAAAATATTCATTTAGCTTTCACCACTTTTATTCATTTATTCGCTCCAGGGGTACAACAACAGAGCATAACGCACAATCGCTTGGGTTAGCTCTCGGCACTGCTTTATGATTGCTTACCAACGCATTAATTAAATTAATGAACATCAACGACCGGTAAACATTTGTCCAGCAGCATGTGGTAATAAAGTACCCTCGTAAAATATACAGCTTAAAGGCTTTCAAAGAAAAGCGTTTGTGCTGTTTGAATTGTCAACATTTTGTTTATATGAATTTCCAGGAAAATGTTTGCGTAGAAATTTCGGTCCTAATTATTATCTTTTAGAGTGCTTATATAGGAGGTTAAAATAGAGAGTTACAGGGACATGTTTAAAGGTCAAAGCAGAAATAAATCCTTAGAAATTTAACGCTAGACTTCTTACTTCCTCTAAAAGTTTTTCTTGTTATTCATTTCCACGATAACGTAAAATCCTAAATAGAAGAAAGTAACTTTATAGCAACTAAGCCTCTTTACAACTTTAGGATTTTATTTCTAATTAAGTTGTTATGCCTTGAACTTTTGTAGAAAAAAAGAG
The DNA here is from genome assembly GCA_011009095.1 of Ignelater luminosus. NCBI lineage: Eukaryota > Metazoa > Arthropoda > Insecta > Coleoptera > Elateridae > Ignelater > Ignelater luminosus. The sequence continues at coordinate 10,887 of VTPC01008063.1, forward strand.
AATAAAACATAAAATATAAAGCTTTTATTTCCAAGTAGGCTTTTATGATTCTGAATCATAAGGTAATCAGTTTTGTTGCCCTTTCAAAAATTTCGTTTTATATCAACACAAAATTAATTTTTGAAATAATCCCACTGACCTCAAAAGTCTTTAATTACAAGTTGCAGCTACAACTAGTACACTATTTACACTTATACAGAGTGTTTTGAAAGTACGTATAAATGCAAATATTTAGCAAACTTTTTTCTTTTCTCTAAAGTCTAATTTAAAGATTTTTGCTTTTTTTATACGTCTCTGAAACAATGTGTGCTGTTACTATAATGATACTTTTTTGCTTTTTTCGCTATTAATAAGGCTTTCAATACTTTGTGCTTTGTGCTCCACCAAGGAGGCATACAGTACTCTATTTAAAAGAGAATTGTTATGCCACTAAAAAGTGAAAATAATTTTGTTGTTTTTGAAGTCGACAGTCAACGTGACGTTTCTTGAACGCGACCTGGGATGCTAATAGACTAACATTGGAAATGTCTATTATTTCAGGAACTTCCATGTTAAGATTTTTATCAAAATGTGAAAACCTGTACTCAATGATATCAAAGATTTTCACAACTAGTCATCGATAAAATGATATGATATACATCTGGATGTACATTGAGTATAACTTTATACTTTACTTTCCTTATTTTCAAAAATGCTTAGTTTTTAAGATTCGGGGTATTAAAGTTTAAAATTCTTATTTCTTTAGTATCTCAATAATCAGACAAGCTATTTAGCTGAAATTATCTACATTACATTTGAGTTTCTTACTATAAACAGAAATTTATAAAGGGAGGGTCATACTTCAATAAAAATTTATTTATTTTAGAGTTTCCGAAATCTACATCCAATTTAGCAAGAAAAATCATTTTTGCATTTTTCCCGTAAAGCGAGTGGTGTTCGAGTAAACTCCAATTTGCCGGAATCTTATACTGCAAAACTGTGGTGCAAACATCCATAGCTTACAATCTTATCATGGGCGGAGATTGAGGAAGGGTGATAAATATTTCTTTTAGAAATGTTTCCTATGTTAAGCTGCAGGAGACTTTTAGAATTTTATTTTGCTCCGGAATAGATGCGAGATTTGACATTTTCATTTAAATGTCTTATACTGCAGGAGTTGCAAGAGGGAGATACTGCTGACATAATATTTCTATTATTACAAAGCAGGTAGTACAGAAGCAAAACTTCCAAGTCTCAAATGCTTGCTTCGAAGGTTTAAAATGTGTAAACAAAAGCAAAGTGGCGGAATGATAAAGATGAAGAATAATAAGGAGGAACAAAATTAGCAAAAAAGTTTCCTACCAGACGTAATTTCTAAGAAGTCCACATGTTGGACATCTGGTAATCCTAGTTGGAAGTGAATAATAATGGCAATCTTGTAGTGAAAAAAAATTCAAATTAGTCTACCTGGTAATTGCAACTGTTATATTTTTCTAATGAGATGTCGCAAGCAATACCATAAACGCAGTATGGAACTTTGGTAGCTACTCTGGATCAGAGTACAACGAAAAAGCAAAATAAATGGGCAATCAAAAAGCAATCATTTTTCTCACTTGTAAACATGCACTACATTTGAGTTCTTAAAACAGATTTGTGTTTTAATTATCTTATCAGACTGGTAGACTGCTTTGCTTACTTAGTCACTTATTAAGTTTTAATTAATGTGTTATTATTCACTATTTTACATTCCTTCTTAAAATACCTTAAAATAATTGAAAAGAATATAAAAGTGCCAATGTCGAAAGCAATTTACATCATAATATAGTGGAAGACGGATTCATCCATCGGTAAAAGTTTAATTAAGAAGAACCCTTACTTTTGCCGGTTTCTGTGGTATATAAAGTAGTTAGGATGAGAGTATGGCATCATTCACTTCTTTGCCTTCCAAGTTTGAACATGAGAACCTACCTGGTAAGTTTGGTTTTTTTCTTGATTCCTATTTTATTTTATTTGTTTTTCTATCATTAAATTATTTTATTTACAACTACTATCAAGATGCTAAATAACCTTCAGTATTCGTTATTGGACGATTTATAAAAAAATATTGTTATGTGATAACCATTTATAACAAATTACCTGTTTAATTACCGAACCATAACGCAAACTAAATAAAATTGAAAAAATATTTTAATTGCTTTATGCAATATACTTTCAAGGATAACTCAATAGAAAAATATGCTATATCTAGTTTGCAGCTTTACAGAAAATATTTATTTTAGTAATTTGTTGCCGTTTGGGTTTCACAATCACAAGTTTTTTTTGTGTACTGTATATTAGAACATAGAAAACATTTTACGATGTTTTAGGTTGCTGCATTCCTCCTCGCTGTTGCTCAATTGAGTCAAGGGGGCGAACTCCCATCGAAAAACACCGAAAAACGAGGAATTAGCAGCGGTCATTTTGGGGGAGTGTCAGATATCCACGGTGGGGGATTACTAGGAGGACATGGTGGACTAGGTGGCGGAATCGATGAAGGTTTCGACGGCAGTGGATTTGGAAGCGGAATTGGTGGAAGAATCGGAGGTGGTATCGGCGGAGGCATCGGTGGCGGCGCTCAAGTCAATACCATCACTCAACAAGTTCCAGTACCAGTTCCACAACCATATCCAGTAACCGTCACCCGTAACGTTCCTGTTCCAGTACCACAACCATACCCCGTCCCAGTAGCTCGTCCCGTTCAAGTTCCAGTTCCAGTACCAAG
>VTPC01008063.1:25090-79545 GCA_011009095.1 Ignelater luminosus
GAAACACCTTTATGCAATCAGTAAAATGAAAGAACTTTCTGAGCAAAACATAAAGACCATAGGGAAGTAATATAGACTGTAATGGCCACATTGCAGGGTTCTGGCTCTACCCTGATGAGCAAAAATAGAATAAAAGTTTAAAAGTACAATTTAAAGATGGAAATGTTAGAAACAAAAAAGCAATCTGGCACAAAATAGCCCTGAAGGGTTCAATAATAGTTTATTGGATTCTGGCCGTATGATAAGGTATCGTTATTTGTTCAATCAGAAGTATAATAATAAATGTATAAATAAAGTCTAGTTTTCAACTTGATATGTGTTATTTACTGTAATATATTTGCAAATTATGTTACTTATCTAGATAGAACAGCTTGGAAAATCACATTTTCCAAAAACTCGTTATTTTTATGGATCATCAAATTAGAACTATTCCAGCGTTAGTGTGCTAACTGATCTGTATTATGTTGTCGAGCAAAAACTTTAAAGCTAAATTTTTTTTGTTACTTTATAACAGTTATATTGCAACTCATTACACCTGGCCAAGGCGACTAACTGACTGGTTTCGGTATATTACATTAAGCGGCAACTGAACTGAATAGTGAACACATTCTTGCTAATCCTATAAAACATCACTATGATCACTTTAATAGAAATTTGATTATTAATTTATCTCTTACAATTGCATACATAAGTATAAATAGTATAAATAAATAACAAATACCCCTCCGCCCTATGTTCCAACCCCGGGAACGAAAGGAACTAAGCAAGCAAACCTCTCAAAGCTAATAGCAAGATTCTAGATGAGATGTAGCTCTATTCAGCCATACAATGACTATTATAAATGGTCTAGCTTTAAATGTACAAAAGGATACATCTACTACATTAATTTACTGAAAAGATTTGATGAATTTTAATGTTCTTTCATCAGCTGACCCTAAAGAAATAATCGTTACACTTCATGCATTAACGCTCTAGCTAACTGTATTCCTTGGAAAAGATAGAAGAAAAAAATCAAAAGCTATTTCATAACACTGATCTTTCTGGTCGTAAAACTTCTTGCAAGTATATTTGTACATAAATCTTTGTAACAGCATTTTAGCATGTTTTTTAGGAAATAAATTCTAAAATAATGGTGATTTTTTGTACTTTGAAAATTTATGCTTCCACATTAGTATTCCTTGTTAAAATAATGTAAACAACTGTTTATCACTATATTTATATATTCAAATCAGTTTTTTCTGCATACGCAAGCCCTATAAGGAGATTTCCTTTAACTCCACACTTGCAATTGATTTATTGGATATCTCAGCATGTATCGCAATCGAAACTGCTGAGTTTTTATTTCAACGGAACACTGCAAAAAGAATAAATAACTACTAATAGGCGCGGTAACGGTTCGATATGGAAATCACACCCTCGAGGTTTTTGTGTCGCTAGTTTAAACGTGCATTGGATATGGGCAACGATATTTCATCCTTTATCCTCTTCTGGAAAACACTTCCTTCAGTCTTCATATGCGCGATATCCTGTATATATGTGTACCACATGATCTCTAAATGTGCTTTTGGGGTTTATGCAGATAATGGTTATTTAAAACTTGTGAAAAATGGTTATGCTCGAAATTTTTTATTTTTATAATGGTTATTTATTCTAAATTATGGATATTTATATTTTTATCGCCCTTCCTCAAACGCAATGTATTTTCAATTTGCTTTTCGGTTACCTTTTCGCGTAATTTTGTAAGAAAAATAATAGCCTCTCAACGCAATGTGTTGTATAAACAGAGATAAACATTTTATATAGTGTAATATCATGCTAGGTAATTTACAGTTCTATGTTCAAAATACTACTCTAATTTGCATAAATGTACAACCATTTTGAAACATCTCCAGTGGAAGTGTTGCATCCTAGCCGCATCTGTTGGTCTGTTAAATTAAGCATGAGTGATACCCATAGCGGCAAAAGCTAATTGAGATTTGAATTATGCCAGTTGTACCGAGTTCATACAGTGTATGGTCTATTTTATATTGTTATTGCTTGTCGGTGATAAGAATAATGAAACCGCTTGTACTCGTATTAGTAAATGAAAATATCTGTTTGAACGATACACTAGAAAAATGTTAGATTGTACTAATGTATGTAATTGTATAATGCAGATCAACCTCTTACTCCACACTTCTTTAACTGTATTGCAGAAATGTTATTTGCTATTTATTTTTTCACTTCTTTACTTTAAATTGTGTTGTTATTGATTGCCCAGTAAAGTGGTGTACAGAGTGATTTAAACTCTAATGTTACTTTGTGCCAGATCTGCACTGATAGGAATCTACAAAAAAAGTTAGACTAACACAATTAGTTTTTGACTTATTTCAAGTTATGAATTGGTTTAAATTTTGTTTTACATTCATGTAAAATAGATAATCTTATTATATTAAAGTAATAAACCATCACTCCTCCCTTGTTGTGAGTGTTTAGTAGACACGAGTATGAGGGTAGTATATTTTAAGGCTTCTTTTAAATCAACAAAGTAACCGAAAACACTTTATTTAGGAAACTTTTGCCTACCTATACTTTTAAGAAAAAAAAACCTGAAGAGGTTAGGGACCGAATCTTGTCTATTCATATCACAATCTCCGAACTAGACTGAATGAATGTCGCAGTTTGGGTCTATTGGTTATCGATGTCTGTTAAATTGGTTTTTTTAATATTTTAGGTTAATACAACGATTGTCTCCAAAATCAAGATCTTTGATTAGAGTTCCCCCTGCAGTGGTAATCAAGCTGCCGGTTGCACAAAAGTAATTTAATCAATTAATCTTTTGCTAAAATGGCTATTTGGTCAAATTTAAAAATGAGCTGCTCAAAAAAATTAGTTTGATTAATTAATCATCTGCAGCTCGTTAAGTATGCTTGGCAACAGTACAAAATTATAAACATTTGACTATTCTCTAATGTCAACCTCATTCTGCGAGGTTCCTCCTCTTTATCAGAAGACAGGCAGGGAAGACAAAGAAGAAAGGTCTGATATAATGTAACTTTTAGAAGAAAACTAGTATAAGGAAAAACAAACAACAGATATCTATGTATCTGTATCTGAGTGTTCAATGAAAGTATTTTTAAAATACGATTTGTTGATAGTTCCTTAAAATCTCTTAACAAAAACTAGACTCAATTCATTACAACTGTACCAAGACCTTAAATAATACAAAATCAAACAAAGAATCGATAATAACATTAATGTAGGCTAGGTAAAAACTGATAAAATTATGTTTTTCTTAGAGTCTAGTCTTAAAAAGTGTCAATACTAAGTATTAGTTCACCTGTGATTAGTTTGACATTCGATCAAGTTACTTTAATCATTTGATTATCTTTAAAAATTGTTTTGTGCAACACATTTTTCATTTCAAAAATGATTAAGGTGGCTTAATCAAGGACTTCTGGTCATATATTTAACCATTTGATCAAATATCTTAATCGTTCAATCAAATCATTTGATCAATGATGAAGTGGTTGATCAATCAATCAAGTTGTTCACGCAGCTTTGTGCAACCGTCCATAAATCTTGAAAAACCAACTATCAAAGATAAATTGAGATCCAACAAACACAAGTGGACAAAAACACAAAAAAGTGTTCTTACAAGATATAGTTAAGGCTGGAAAAGCTATGGTTGACGATTTTACAGGTGAAATTGAATTGGTTCTTCGAATTTATGTATCTGGTTTCTATGAAAAGCATTTAGTCACCTTCGTTGCATAACTTATTACGCAATAAGTCAGAGAAACGATACCGTACGGGACGAGTAGGCCTGTGGGTCAAAACAAGGGAGTTCTATCCGTTAACGATCTTAATATTTATGAGCAGCACGTTTTGTGTATGAACATTAGCACACAGCTAACAAAAATGAAGTTGGAGCTGCATTATCTACAGTACATATCTCCTCTCTACCACAAGGCTTTATATTGGATAGACTGAATCGAAGAAATGAGTTTTTTACTACTGCAAAAATGTTTACTACTGCACTATATACTCAAATAAAAAGCAAGCTTCTTAAAATAACAAAATGGTTATTACATCCATTTACAGAAGCTATTCTAGAAATATCGAATTTTGTTAAAATGTCTCAGTTGGGTAAGAAACAATTAGAACTTGATAAGCTGATGTGAAATATGAATAATAAATGGTTAGGTGAATGTATAATTTCCTTACAACTTTTAGCAAAGTTTCAGTTACAATTCTACAAAACGCAACTTAGACAATAACATCATTAGACATTTCAACAACTTTAGAGTGAATGCAATCCTCATTACTTCCTAACAAAGCAACAATAGAAACTTCTTGCACTTTATGAAACTTGGAGGAAGTACGTAAATATTATATCGTATCTGTATTATTATTTGTAGTCTTAATAACAATGTGCTTGTTAGTATTAAAATTTAATTTTGCAACGTAAGTTTTATTTGATACGTAGAGGAAATGATATTTAAATTTAAAACTGCATTTTACTATTCTAGGCGCGACATCCATCAAAGTTCTAAATATGTATTTGACAAGTACATATATACGAGCAAAAGTTTTAATTGACTTGTTTCTTTAGCTTTCGAATTATAATTTCTGTCACTATCACGTTTGCAGTTCATATTAATCATAACAACTAAGAGCGACGAAAGTTTTTGTATAGTTCGAATAGTGATCAATAATTTCAAAGCTGCCCTGTCACTAAACTTTTTGGTAAGGAAATCTCTTAAAAGTAGTTTACCAATTTCAAGTTTGACTCTTTAATATTTGTATATCCGGTATTTAAAAATTATTCTAACTAGGAACGAAAATATAGTTACTGTTTGAAATATGCAGGGCAATTCAAAAAGGGTGGACACAACTCAGGGGCTCATTAGACAGGTGATTTGGGGTAAAAAGCCATAACACACCCAATTCCAATTCTCAAGAGTTACTGAGATAATGAGGAAAAACTGACTGCAGATTATATGTGGTTGCCATGCAAAATAACAATGAACAAATTCTGTCAAACAATTGAGTATGTTGCTTTAGTTATCTTCACAATTTGTTGTTATTATTATCTGGAATATACTAATCGCAAATATGCTGCTATGTATTTTATTTGTGGAATGTGTCATGGAAGAAATTCACACTAACCTACGTAAATTCGAAAATCCACCAATCGACATCATGTCGGTCAAAACACAAATTTTGGTCTTGAAGATGATACCATAAATAGAAAACCCACATTAAATTTGGGAAATCGTTTGGGCTAATATTGTTGATGGTCACTTTATCGTGCTGCCTGTTTTTATAGAAGATGTACCTCTGGCCCTACAAAGAAACATATGGTTTCAGCAAAATGGGGCTCCTATTCATACTGCAAGTCCGGTAGCAGCTTGGTTGAATAACAAACACACCCAGCGATAGATTGCGCGCAAGGACCCAGTTCCTTGGCCAGCTCGTTCATCAGTTGTAGGTCCGCTAGACTTTTATCTATGTGGTTGTTTGAAAAAAAGGTGTGCTTTATTCCAATCGAAAGCCAAGAACATTTAATAAATCGATTTCATCAAACTGTTGCAGAAATTCATCAACGGCAGAAGCAACTGAGCAATGCAAATAATTCACTTGTTCGTCGATGTGAAGCATGCTTACAACATAACGGCAACCACTTTGAATAATCATTGATATTTTTATTTGTTTTTTATTGCTTTTCCATTTACTGGTTGTTTTTTAAGAATTAGTATGCTAAATAAACAGTTTTTCCTCATTATCTCTGCGGTTGAAATTCGGATATGGGTGCACTATAATTTCTTTCTCCAAATCACCTGTCTAATGAGCCCTTTAATTATACTCACACCTTTTGAATCACCCTGCAAGTTTTCAGATTTATTTGCTGTTTCACAAATCCTTTTTTAATGTTAAAGATGTCAGTTTTCTTTTTGAATAAAAGAATTAAGCAAATAGTTCTAATAAAATAAACAAACTTTTGAGTACTAGAGAAGTTTTGCTTATGTTATAAAACAAATAGTAGGTATTTATAAAACCAACGTCAAAAATTTTAGTTTCCAAGTATATCATATTTGGTTATTGCTGTTAGTTGAAGATTGAAGGTCTGGAGGTCTTCAGCCTGTAATATGGCTGGAAAGATTTTATTCTTCCTTGGAGATTTACTCTTTTACTTGCCAATAAATGTTTGTTTGATTTGAAGAGAATCGTTACTCATTGTTGGAAGCTTGGAAATGTTCGTTATTAGGTTTGAGTCGTTTTGTTCTACGTTAATTTCTCGCAAAGCAATAGTTCCATTGCTTCCTTTCTAGTTTTTTGATTGAGCTAATTCTACCTTCATAATCTTTAAAACACTCTTTCTGCAGTCTAGCACTTTCGGGAATCTGTTTGTTTCCTTAACAGTACTTTTTTCAGGACTCTATGCTGGTCTGTTTGAACTCTATATTTTGTCAGTGTTACTTATTTTCTCAAATTATAACTTTTGTACAAATTAGACAGCAATGGAATTCAATTTTTTTGGCGCATACAAAACTAATGTTGTACAGACAACATTGGTTTTTCAACACAATAAAAATGTAAAATACAAAGAAGATACTTAGATCTAGATAGCACATGTAAGTTTATTATTTTCTTTTTCAGACTCATCACCGACATCTTCAGAACTAGCAACAACCGTACCAACCGGCAATGGTGTACAAATATCTCCAGGGAATGGCGTAGCGGCCGCTTCCAGTTTAGGGGTACCCGCGGGTCGCAAAAGACCGCTCCTTACGGGAGGCCCAAGAACTTCCATGACTCCAACCAAACGAACGGTTATGAGTCTGTTGGCTCGAGCTAGAGCCGCCCAAGCAAAACAAATGCCAGCTACGTTTCAAAGAGGAGCAACTGAGTAAGCCTTTTATGTCTTTTTGTCTTGTTTTAATTTGTGTTGTCGATGTTTATTTTTATCTGTTTCCGTACACAGCGAAAGAGCTTAAACGCAATACTAGTATGCGGTTTCGCTTTGCATACCAACTTTAAATGAATTTGTTTTATGGGTAGTAAAATATTTTCATGAATTTTAAATGTGTAAATTTGATTACTTGAGATAAGCCGATAATAACTTTCATTTTGTTACTGGTAAAGTTTTAATTACAAACGTTTATTTCATATTATTAAACCCTTGCTTAATATCACAGCATTAAAGTTTGGAGAATAAAGGATTGTTTCAAACAGTTTTCCGTTACTGTAAAACAACATGTTGTCTTTATTATTATGTATTTAACGTAAGAATAGGCATGTATTTGTGCATAATGTAAGTTAAAAATGCACCTTAAATAATAAAAACTATTGGCAACCCCATTGCCTATAAATAATATCTACCGTTTTCTTACACTGTTGCAAATAATGGATTTTCTCAGGAAAATATAACCAATTTTTAAATGTAGTATAGTCACATAAGGTTTCAATGCCCCCCCCCCCCCTCCCCGTCAGAGATTGTCGTCAGAAGTTTTAAAAATTACAGGGAAATGTACAGCTACCTTCAAGATCATCTTCCAAATACAAGTCCATACAGTTTTCTTTATTTTGAATCGTGCACTGTAATAGCAAATGAAGCACCTTACATTAGAATTCTTTGCTTTCTTGACCATTTCCAATCTGGCCAGTTAATCTCAAGTAACAATTGTAAATGGCAAGATAAATAATAAGGAGAACTAATTTTAACTAAATATAAGGTGAGCTAAATATTGGTTAAAATTATTGTAATGTTAGACTTTTCTAAATTACATAAAAGATACTTTAGGTAGAAAGTATAAGTCTATTTAAAAAGTTTGTTCTTTGGAGAACAGCAAAAGCTTGTGAGGGTTGTACTTGGTTTTTTTTTGTAAGAACGGATAGTCGTATCGACTTCCGACTGTTTTTGTTATGTAGCGGAGCGCAGCAGTAAGGTATTCAAACTACCTAGAGGACTACGATCGTATTTTGTTTTTTTTGACAGATACTGTAACGGGAAAATGTCCAAAAGTATGCACAAGTCCCGTATAAGCCAGATATCGGTAGATGTTCAAGCCCATAGTTCATGTCGAAGACGAGAGTAGGTTCCAAAATACTAAACAACCCAGTCTTTGATGATCTTACCTGAGCCTAAAACTTAGCTTTTAGCTGAAAAGCCTAAAAGAGATACCAAAAGGGCGCCAGGAGACAGTGCCACACAAAACGATGTAATTCGTCGACCTGTCCCCACACCGACGAACACGCTGTATATAGGGTCCACCCAAAATACCACCCTGTAGATAAACACTTCAAAATCGTGTCCGGAAACTAAATTGTATTCTCTTTTACTTACCAAGGAACCTTTGTTGGTTCCGCAACTTAAAATAAAATAAACTTAATAAATCTCCAGCCTCTCTCTCGTTTCTCAAAACTATAAACAAAGTTTTATTCACAAAATCAAATATTATGCGGGTTGCTAGAAGCCAAGGTCCATCATCACGGCATATAAATTAACTTATAAAACAAAAACAAACTCCTAGAAATAAGAACACAAAAGTTAAACTACATGAATTTATTATTATGCTTTGAAATCGAGTAAAATAAACAATCACAAAAAGATTCAAAATGATATGGTTGATTGAAGAAATTATTACTTTAGAAACATCAAATAAAAGAATGACAATTACTACATAAAGATTAGGTCTGAAGGACCCGTCAAATAAATGCGTTTAGAAATCATTAAATCGCAAAATACTTATTGTATTATACCCCTCTAAACAAACAAAATTGAACATGATTTAAAACTATTAATAAATTTAGAACATATGAACTTGTATTACTTCAAACAAAAAGAAAACGTTCAAAAGATTACTATAGAATTTAAACTACCTATTGTTTTCCCTAGATTTTTCCGGAAAGAATACACTATAAAGATACTTTTCTAACATTAAAATAAACCAAATATTAACGTTAAATACTCAAAGCTTTTAAACAAAACAACATAAAAATACAAACAAATATATGTAACATAAACAATTATTCCTTACTCTAAATCTGGAGGTCCTTTGAGTTTCCAGCAACTTTTCCAAATACAAAATGATTGAATTTACACTAAATTTAATTTCGAGAAGGCATGGCTTCAACCACAATAAATTTTTAAACACTTAACTTTCACAAACACAAAACTTGAATTTTCTTAATAACGAAGAGAATACCAGATTTCTCGATGCACACTGAAGATGGGATATTGATTCCATCAGCAAGGGAACATGACGAAGATAGCGGAGTCAAAGAACACCAGGTACATAACGAAGATTTTCGTAATGACTAAACCAAAACTCAAGAAGAAAGTGGGACTAAATAATTTCCAAATAACTGGCTCGACACGGTTACTTCTTTACACGATCCTTCTAATGAAGACAGGGACGATGAGCTTGTCGTTCATCTCCACATACTAGTAAAAATACAGGTAACACCTTTCAGCATATGAATTTTTAAAGTTCGTCCGCACAATGATGCGTCAATATTTTAATCCTCAAAGAGGCCTCCCTCGAGGATTAACTCAAAATGCAAATGAATGCCCATAAACCATAAACCAGATAGAAAATCAAAGCAAATTCACAGCCACTAAAATGACGAAATTAACCGTGCGCCACACTTAAAGATCGAAACAAAACGCGAGAAGCACCGGGTCCGCTTGGACCCGGGAGGGCGCGGTGAACACCCGCGTTCCACGGTGTCCAAATTTTGACTACCCGAGAAAATCACAAAGTACCAACCAAGGGAACGGTTTGGCAAAATAGAAAAGTCAGTTGTACAGGATATCCCCAAACAAAATACAGACGATAAATTGGATAATGGAAAACTACTGGATATCATTTCTTTACTGTAGAACTGTCTTCTGCCAGACAGGAATTAGCAAATTACGAACATGTTCTTTTTTGGAAATACAGTTGAAAAATATAACAAAGATTTAAAAACAGCACAAAGCACGTTCGGGTCATAAAGTAATGTATCGGATTTCACTAATGAAAGAAGTATAAAACCCTTTACAGAACACATTTTAATTCTTAACAACAGAACTCCAAAGAAAAATATCTGTTAGCAATATAAACAACTTGCTAAACATTAAAAAGCAAGACGAAGCGATAAATTTATATTAAATGAATGTATTTAAAGCAAAATTTAACGTAAAATTCGGATAAGTATGCAAAACTTTAAAATGACATTACAATACCTCATAATTGTCTTATCCTATAATATTGTTGTACGTATCTGTTTTACATATTTCAGGATTGTTTTCTTACTCTACGCCACAAAAATGTTGGTCGTTAGGATTCTACAGAAAGACATACTCAATAAACAATGTGAAGTTTTACATATACCTATGTATCTTTGCTTGAAAATGCGTATTATAAGTCAAAGACCATCACGCCGCATATGACTGAGAAATCAAGGAAAACATATCGCAAGTTAAATGAAACAAATTTAGAAAGGTCATGTAAACTGTAAAGTATTAACTTGAAATAATCAGCAAGTACGCGTAATCTTCCAAGATTTGCAAATAGATACTTTTATTAATTTTCCAGGGAATATTATAACAGTATGCCCAAAGGGTAAATTCCACAGTTGACCTTTTATTTAATACGTTTGCAAGTTTAGGTTGTTATAAAATGATCAGTGTATAGAATTTCAGAAAATCTTATTTCATACAGCAGTAAACGCAAAACAAAGTTTAAGATTTCGAAACGTACCAGTGACCAATCAAAGCGTAAATCGACGTGCTAACAAAATTTCATTGGTATATACCATTTCTGAGCATGATGAGACCTCAATAGTGATGAGTATTATTTTATGAGAGTTTGTTAAGCTAAGATATTAGATAATAATAACAAGAATCTCACCATTCGATCACATGGAGCTTCCCCACTTATTTTGCTACATGCAGGTAGGCAACACATTAGACAATTGGCCAAATCTCATATTTATTAAATTTCTTAAAACGTCATTACAGGTAATGTGAGGTTACAAATAACTACTAAATGTAAAGAAAGTCCTGTCAAAATAATAAAGAATGTATAGTAATAATTTGTTGGATTTTCCGTTTTCCATAGCTATCTCTTTTAAATTGGAAACTATATTCTGCAATCATAAAGATATTAATGACATGCAAACTGTGTTGCCTACTTACTTGTAGCGACTTAAGCTGAGCACACTGTATAGTTACAAATGTTATTCAAGACTTTATGTAGGAGCTAAGAAAAATAACAGAGCTGCAAAATTAAATTGAATGCAATTCAAAATTTTTAGAAGTGTTACCGTTATATTTACCTAAAGCTATGATAAATTAGCTAACGATAATTTGTTGCAACTACAACTTTTTGTTCTGCAGAGCATCTTACAATTGCAAGAGTTAATAAAGTCCAGAGATACGAACAATTTTATTATTTGCACTGACTATAAATTAGATTCCTTTAGTTGATAACAAAACTCAAAATTTAAGGATTCATACAATGATTTATTGGCATTTTTTCATATGTAAACTTGAGCTAAAGCTTTTTAGAAGATGCAAATACAACCTATTTGAACTGCAAATGACCTTGACTAGATTAACCATAAACCCTAATGATAAAGTGATGATTTTATATTGTAATTCGTTTACTGTTGTCGTTAGATTACACGCCATATATAACGCAATCAACTTGTTGTATCACAACTTGCTAAAACATGTAGTGCTGGTAATATTTTGGTGACATTATCATGTTCCTAGCGTACACACTGTAAGACTCTTAACGCATTATCATTTTTAATGTTATTACAGGCATCCCAAATCTATAATACATTTCCTTGTGAAGGCTAAATTTTCCAAAAAATGAGCATTCGGTCCACTAGAGGCAGTACGGCTAAACGCCCCTTAACCGATCACAGTAACATCATGTTTTATTAAATTTAGGCCAGCAGATGTGTGCAATATAACTACAAAAGACTAAATGATCACTTACACCTGCAAGAAAAACTATTCTTAGCACCCAATCTATTTATACGAGAAAGCATTCCTGAGGTATATGCTAAATATCTAAAAATCAAAACTAAAATGTTTGTGGGTATACATTAGATGTGTACCTAGTTTAACACTAAATATTGTTTATGGCATCTCCCACTGTATGTTAGAACATTAGCCAAGATGAGAACCTTCCTAATGTTGATCAGCAAAGTAGTGAACCTCAAACATCGCGGTACAGTGGTAGCCTTGAGGATGGGTTTAATCAAAGAGTGTTTAATGTAATGTGATCCCTCTAAGTTCTTTCCTTAATTTATTTTATTTCTTGTTCATACTCATTTTCGGTTTGGTAAACGTAGTCTACTTTACAAAGATTGCAATTTTCTTTCAATGATTATAGATTCCATATCTACCTAATTAATTTTCTTTTCCACATTAACAATTTTCATTGATTGGGTATGTTTAGTGTTGGTTCTTGATAAAGTATGATACTCATTTTTCTAGACTTTATCTGAAGATACCACACGTCAACGAAAGCAGGAACATATATATCTGATATAACTTTGAAATCTTAAATAGAATGCCTTGCATATTTTTGCCTACTACAATGTTATCACTTTTGTAGAATTTTGTTTACAAAAATCTTTGTTAAAATTATTTAATGATGTACGAAACCGAGACTATTCTAAAACAGTTACTTTTTAATAAGTAAATAGTTCATAAAAAATTAAACCAACTTGCTGCTTGCTATTAACATTTTTTATTTATCCCAATTACTTTAAATATGCCGTGACTTCAACATTTTTGGAAAGTTCTTTTCCCAAAAAATCCAACGATACCAGCTTTTAACGTTTTTCATGAATAATCACATAATTAATTAATTAACGTTAAGTCTAATTTATTTGGTCATAACTAGAATAGATTCTAAAAATATACAGAGTGTTCAAATTAAAATTTCAAAGTTGACGTCATTTGCGATTAAACAGAAAACGATAGAAAAGTGCTAGTAGCGCCAGGTGATGGCATTTAGTCTGATTGAATTTGATCACAGTTGGCATAGATTGTAAAAATATACAGGGTGTTCTATTTAATATTTCGGATTTGGCCTCGTTTGTGACAAAACTGTAAGTAATAGAAAATGGCAAGTTGCATTAGTGGTATTAATGGGATTTAGTGACAATCAGGTTTCATATTTTATTTTAATAAATAAAAATAAGAAAGATAGAAATGTCTTTACTATTGTTGACCCCAGTACTACAAAGAGCATCCTTTTTCTAGTACTTATTCTGTATTTTCTGTTTCTGTGAAGCTTAGAAAAGTTACCTGCTGTTTTAAAAGCAAACTTTAGGAAGTTTTAAATCTGAGATTGTAAAATTAAAACTAGTAATTATCTGAAGTTTCCTAGTTATTGTACCTATATACATAATATCAGCAATAAAACCAATTTGTAACTTCTGCTAAGTTAATATGAACTGGTCGTCATGTAAATTCCGGCTATGAATATTAACAATCACATCTAGATTAACTGTTAGTACCAGGTGGTTAAACAACAAATTCATGGTATGTAGGAATAATTTCTCGTAGATTCTATGTAGTTTCATTTCACATCCATATTACTGTGAAATCGAGTATAATATAAGACTACAGGAAATCAAGTTTATTAAATAGCGAAAAACTATAAATTGGATTTTCTGATTAAAACTATTGCACATTTACCTTTAGAAACTTATTTAATAAAAATTTTACTTAATTTAAAATCATTATTGTGGAAAATTACTAACTAGAATACAAACTATTGCCTAGAGGAATATGACATTACTCACTGTAATGAGGGGAAAAGCTTTACTGTATTCTTGTTTTCAACAAAATTTTAAAACTTGGCATTGACTTAAAATTCAGAATAAGGAAATTATGTTGTTACAGTTTACTCTGCAATCACTTTAAGAAAATTTGCATTAAAGTAATATCAATACAATAATTTTCCAAAATACAATTCTTTGTGGGTTTATTTGTAGTTTTAACAAAACTGCTTTTTATTTAAACTAGAAAATAAGTTTTCAATTGAATTTGTATTTGTTTTGTAATTATATGATAGAAATTTAAAAATATTCAACTGGTCTTTGAGTATATCAACTTGAATTTTTTTCCATTTTATTTTTTCTTTTTTTGTTGGTTAATTTGACATGTTAAAAATTTTTCTTTTATTGTATGATTGCACAGTAAAGGAAATGTTTTTTTTAAGTTCTTTCTTGTAACTAAAGTAGTTGTGATCAACTTCCATTAATCATAACTGTAATCTCCAGTAAGGTCATTACCAACTTAGTAATTCTTTCTGTTGTTGAGATTGAGATGTTGATTAATTTGTGTTCTTCTTTTTCCATCCTCTATTCTTCTTTTTACTGCCTTTTCTTAATTCATTTTTTCGCTCTAAGTCAATCTCTTCATGTTTAACCACTGTTGCTCAAAGTTGGCTCCTGTTTTTCATGTATTTACAGTAAGTGGGGCTGAAGGGTCATTTTGCTTTTGTGGTTCTAAACACTGTTAGACATTATTAGGGATGTTAATTACAATGCATAGAATCTATACATTAGCAGAACTGTAGTTCATTATCGATTGATAACTGACTAATTTAATAAATATTAATGCAGCTTTGAATTATTACATAGTTTATCTCATATAATTAATTATTAACTAATTAATAAATTAGTTTATAATTCTGTTAATTAGTGTTAATTCCTAAATCAATTCTGCTTGCCAAATTGGTTTTACTTACTTTGTATTTGTCTTTGATGACATTTGCCATTTTGTAAATCGAGTGACCATGTTGATATAATTGAAAGTAATTTTTCTACTGATTGGGATTGCTTCTTTCGAATCTTCAGCCCACCGATAATGGGCAGCCCTCAATTCCCTCAAGGATACGATTTGCACCAAGTTAATAAGTAACACTTGTGTGCATTAGAATCCTATAGAAGGACTTTTGACAGTATTCCTACATGATGCCCTTTGCAAGCTGTATGAGGAAAACCTTCTTTAAAGTGCTTAAAGATTTAATTCATTTTTTTTATTGAAACCGCTTATGTTATTCAATTTATTTAAATGCTGAGCTTTTCAGATACACCTGATCTTTGAAATAAGCACTAAAGAAACATTACTCAGATTCAATACTGCCATTCATTATTTTATTGCTATCAATTCCACGATACATTTGCGCTGCAGAAATGTTTAATAAAACTTTAGATTGATTCACATAAAAAAATATTCTTATTTAATATTGAAAAATGGTCAGAAAAAAATATTACAAATGTATTTCAATTTAAAACGGATTTTGCGGCTTATTCTAAAATGAAATATGACATTCTACATTTTTTGAATTTGTACATATCGTCGTACTGGCAAACCATTAGAAATCAGATAAATCTGAAACTCAAAACTACCTTTTTCGTAGGTGTCATGTTTCGTGTCGATTTTACCGGCATTTTCCAGGTTTTTCAAGGCTCTCGGTAAAACGTAATTTTCAATCACTCGGATATGTTTCTTATTTATTTAGGAACACGAAACCGTTCACATCGTAAACTGCCTTCGTCTCTTTCATGGAAAAAGTCATAAAAGAACGGGTAAATTGAAATAGTCAAGAGTCATAAGTAAATCAATTCAAAATTGAAAACCCAAAGGAGAAATTCTTGCCTAGTAGGATATTGAATTATCAGTTTTCTTGTTGGGCCAGAATTAATATTAAAGCTTTGTATAGAAGTCAAGATGCTTGAATATTAATAAATTCTTGTCTCCTAATATTCGTTTTATTATATGAAATATATTACATGGTATGCAAAGTGAAAGGGCATACATTTAATAATGTTCTTCTGTGTGGGGCTGTTATGTATGTGTAGCCTGATTAAATAAACAATTACATTTAAATATAAATGGTTTAAAAGCACACATTTAAAAGATATATGTTTAATGTTCAGTTTAAAGTGCCGTCAGAGAAGTAATTCCACTATGAGACTGTCTGCTTCTCTCTATTTTTCTAGGTTTTGCATTAGTGACGCACTTCCTGTAGGCTGGAACTGTTTCGAAAAACCGAGTTCTCCACGAAAAATTATAGCCAGAACGAACAGTGGCTCTATTTTAGAAAGATTTGAATTTCTGTCGTGACCGACCTTGCCTTTAAGGTTAGTCATTGTAACTTCAGCATTCGGTTCCTTGTTCAAGAAAATTTTTTATTTCGTTTTTATATGTTGCTACTGAACACTTGATTAAAATTCTAAACAATTAATAATATTAATAATATAAATACGGAGTGTAAAAGTGCTTTTTGAATGCTTTTTATTCCAATTTATTTATTTGTAGTGTATATGTATCTGCATGCGCTTAAACAGTATTTGTCTTTATTTACAGGAAAAATGGATTTCAAAGTCGTTTAATAAACATTCAGCAACACAAAAAAGTCTAAATACTGTTTTTAAAAACTAAATTGCTTATAAATTGCAGTCGTCTAGCGTTCGTCAGACAGAGTTAATTAGAAAAGTGTCCAACTGTCTGGTGCGAACGCTCACGAAAAAGTTTTTCATTAGTATTTACGTTTGTTGCTTTGTGCAAGTGAAAGAAAATAAATGTCGTCGAAACCATTAGCTTATTAAGCATTTGTTTCTTGTTACAGACGTGCAACTACCCTAGTTCCACTGTTAAGAGAGGATTACATGACGGGAGCTGTTAATCTTAATTTAATTTAAACAAATTACCGAGTTACTATTAATCAATATACATATATAGATAAATACAGATTGCACAAACTAAAACATAGATGATAATTTATCATTTATGACTGTTGATTATAATGGAGATGTAAATATTACTCTGTCATCGCGTTAAGATGATCGTTCTTGTTGTATGCTGTATAACAAGAATTTATAAACGAGTGGCATATTAATATTGAAATTATATTTTCATATGATCTGATTGTTATTTCTGTGTTTTTTCTTTTTGAATTTAAAATATAATGTCTTTGATCTTTGGTAAATGTTTGTTATCTTTTGTATTTTGCATAACAGTATTATAAAATAAAGTGAAGATAAATATAGCAGCTTAAGAAACTTTAGACGATGAAAATATTCAGATTTTCTCTGAAGATGGATGATTGTAAATTTGAAACACAATAAAAGTAGGATCACTCACTATTGAAACTACTTGTCTGTTAACTTTGTATTTATTATTTTAACTGATTTTTAAGCAGTTTGTGTAAATAAAACTCTTCGAATTTAAAAAATTCGAAATAATTTCAATTATGGGTAGTTTTAAAAATTTTGTTATTTTACTATTAGACTACTTAACATCAAAAACTAAAAAAACGAACGACAAATTATTTATTTAAAGTAAAACATGTCTTTAACGAATGTTTTGTCAAAAACTTCAGTTCCTGATAGTATTCCACAGTTATAGTCAAATTCTACGATAAGAAAAACCTAGACTCTATACCTCGCTATTTATACTCAGAATAAAAGTAATTTTATCAAGTTTCAACAAGTCTATGGTAATAAGACACGGAAAACATCTTACGAGATTTTTCTATCAAGCTCTTCCTTTAGCTGTTAATTTTCTCAATGGTAAACCATAATCTATAGTCCTTTTCAAGCTAGAAACACAAAAGATCAGCACGAAAACCGTTTGAGCTCTCTAGTATTTTCAGAATACGTATATTAGCACTTGGTATAACAAAGTATTCAGCTGTCTGAAAGGTAACAAAAACACAGTATATTCAGCAGAATGTCTACTAACCTTACTGGATATATCCTAAAATTACTTAAAGACTCTCCGACTTTCAAAAATTTGAAAATTAAAAAAAGGCCTTTGCATGTGACAACCTTTAGTTATTTAGATTCAGAAGTTTTTAACTATTTATCATGTGAGGCATCATCTCTAAGAACGATAGACGCGGGCAAAATAAAAATCAACAAAACTTAAAAATATCTAACAGATAACAACTTGAATACACCTTGTTACTTAGATGTGCAAAGAATCTTAACTGCAATTTTGATTGCAATTGCCCCACTCTGCAACACATTTACACACGTTTTGTTGTTTCTCATATTAGACTAAAACAGTCTACTATAAAAAAATTTCAGCTTTTTGGGAAGTGCTCAGTACTGCTCAAAGCACTTTTATCTAAATTACTTCTTACAGATTTTAGCCACTGTTCCATTTCTTTTTCTTTTTTTTTCGTGGCGGTTGGATGGCATACCTTTAAATACACTCGATTTGTATTTGCGTCAGAAAATACTTATAGCACTTTTTACAAGCAAGAAGAATAACTAAAATGCCAAAAAAAAAGTAAAGAGGGTAATAGATTTGACAACATAGCCATGTCGTTAAAACTGAGCCCAAGAATGAGGCTATTTTAATTTTATATTGTCACAATCAAATTAAAAACTTTTGATAAGTGTCAAAATGAAATATTGTACAAATTCTCTATTAGGGGTTAGTGTAAACTTGGCAGAAAAAGAATATTTCAGTATCAGTCTTCCTCCAGTAGGTTATAAATCCTATATTGGGGTTCCAGTAAATCCCTGCAATAACTTTGATTTTTTTCCTGGTACGATTTCTAGCAGCAACGTCTTCCTTCTATAATCAATATCTAGACAGTTAGCGCAGCTCCGAATTTATTACTTATAGTTCTAAAAGTTTTCAGACTTCCTGGTTGGTGACAAACAAAGTGATGTCAGATATTAAACTCTTCTTGCATTATTTTTTCATACTGCTTGCATTGTCTTTGGGAATTCAACAGAATAGAAAAATTAGAGACCAACTCAGATATATCCTGGTGCAAGTAGAAGCAATTGGATTCTTCTGAATTGAGAATATTAAATATAACCAAGTAATTAAAAAAAAAGATCATAAATAAAGGATAAAGATCCATATATTGCCTTCCACAAATAAAGTTTCAAGAATTCGTGCAAGCATTGACTAACATACTTCCAGATGATCGTTCCATACTTGTTTGGACTCATCGGTGGTATGAAGCAGGCATACACTAATGCGTACATTTAAAGATCTGCCATATAATTTTTAACTTAAACCATACGAGGTTGAACATAAACTATGCAAAAAAACCATGGTTTGTTCATAATGTAGATACAGTCAAAGGTTGCAAGCTATTGGGATTATCTAAAATTACGGTTTGTAATTCCTAATCTACTGTTTGGACAAACCTTGACCACGAGCAGAAAACCTTGCTTTTGAGATGTCTTATTAAATAAAAATCAAATACATCAAAATTTATGACCGTTGGTTTGCCATGAAGTATCAGATATTAAACACAGAAAAGAGCATTTTGATAATGGTAGCTACATAAGAATTTTGGCAGTTATGGAAAACGTTTCAGTGACCTTTGAAAATAAAGATTTGCTTTTCTCTGTTAGCGTTTTTAAACCAATTTGTTGAAAGTAATTCATTCTATATCTCTTTATTAATAGCATACCTAATTATTGGTAAAACTACAAATCAAACAGATTGTAATTTAGGTACTTACAGCCGATTTAAGAGTATACCAAGAACAGCAAATACGGAAATTTTGAATTGTTATTGAAGACATTTTTGTGTAAAGTTTTGAGCATAAAATGAAAACTTTGAACATTTGTAAAGCCTTTCGGCATTATACATACACTAATGACTATTTTCAATAGAGTGATTAAATTACACGGCAGGGTTGTGAATTAACTTGCTCGTCACGTGTCAAGTTGTCTTTAAATTTAAGTTTAAAGTCTTGGAATGCCGTAGAAGGTGCATCAAAGAATCTCTGATATCTTCGAGTATTTCTACGCTTGCCGCATTTTCATTTTAATTTATTATATCCCTATCTCTGGTTCGTACGTACTTGTTAGCTTCGCGTCATAGTTAACACTGTCTGGTTGTTCATCGATTGAGCAACGTTACTGTTTTATCAACGTAACCATTCAAATTCCTTTTTTAAAATAAAGGATGTTTTTATAAAAATATGGTGCCGTTTTGCACTTTCTGTTATAATAATGTATTTCATAAACAAAATGCTCTTAAATAATCTTGCAAAGGAAGCTTTGGCACAATTCCAATTTATTTAAAATTTGGGACAAATTGGCAAGTGAAAGTAAAAACTGCACATGTTTTATGTTCTTCCGTCTGGGTCGTTTTGCAGAAATCCGTTGTTATACAACATATGCCTGGATTATGAAGCTAAAATAGACCTAGAAGTATAATAAAACAAATTTTCTTTCAGAAACACTTTCGCTAATAAGAAAAAGCTCGGTTTTGCCAAGTCAAGTTTAAGACAAAAGGAATTCTATTAAACGCAGGAAACAAAAGAACAAAGTCCGTTTTCGTGAAATAAAAACTTTTCTAAGAAAACCATATATACGAGAATTCTGTAAAAGAAATATTAAATGCGGGAAATTCTGAAAAGGAAACGCAATTTTAAGGTTCCTATATTGTATACATAAAAGCAATAACTATTTTAATAATAGCAACGATATATTAATTCATGCCAACAACAGGAACACTGGAAAAGACCGTGTTGACAAAAAGAAAATCATAAAAAATTAAAATTACGGATTTGCAATAACCAGAATGGCTCTTTATTCGAAATTTGTTAAATTGTTGCAGTTTAATCGGATTAAAGTTTAATTAAACTGAAATCTGTTTTTAAATTTCCCAACAAGCGTTGATTATTAATAGGTACAAAGCTTTCGGGGAAAAATTAATTTTGTAAAATTGCTTTACAATTAACCGAGATCTAATTTCGGGCAAACCACTTTAACCGAACTACATAGAATAGAATCAAGGCAGCTGCAGGTAATGAGTATATAATTACTCAGACAAAAAATTAAGTAAGATAAGAATGTTCCGCTAGGAAAGAAAACTTAACATGCTAAGATTATATCAAAATGGTATTTCTAAAGGTTGACGCCTACTAGTATATCCCACATTTAAGAAAAGCTTTTGAAGTGAAGTACTAAAAGCTTTGTTCATTTTATAAATTTTTAAACATTTTATAATGCATTTTACACTTAATATATATATGTATTGTAATATTATAAATAAATTACTTGAAGGAAAAAATGTTTAAGATTTGTCTATAAAGTAATCCTACTTAGTTGAACTATTTGTTATTTATCAAAGATTTTCGAAATGTTTAATATAAGCATCACAATTGGAAGATTACACTTAAATTAAACAACAAAATGACAAACAAAAGACATAGTTATGTCAAAAACATTGTCAAGTATTGAAGATGTATTAAGGCTTGCTGTGTTTAAGGAGTGCCTCAGAACTCCTTTTTATTTGAAATAACTTTAATTAACGGGATTTCTAAATTATGGTTACACAACTAAATGCAGAAGTAAAATTAACGAAATCTAACTAGCCTGTTGTTCATTCTATGTTCAAGGTCATCTAAACACTTTTAATTGTACTGTCTTTCAATTTACCATTTCCTAGACCAAGAACATGCTTTGAGTTTTGAAGATATGTCAACAAGATTATATCCAGGTATTTTTAATAGTGCACTTCAGTTTTTGCACACTAGACATGCACGCACGTACGTAAGCCCACATAACTTGCACGTGTGCCCAGATGCACACTTATCTTTTTAGGGGTTTAAGGACCAAGAAGTTTCTAAACAGTCACGTTATAGCTCTTGGATATGTTGATAATCCAATTGTGAAATAGTCAACAAGATTGTCAACATCATAAGTAATAAATGGTCTGATGTAAAGTTTATTTCTTTACTGTTTTGGTCAAACTTTTAATCCATTGCTGCAACGATGCAGTCACATTTTGTACGGACTAGGTTCAGAGTTAGAAATAATGATTTTTCCAGTTACCTCATTTTCTAGAAAAACTTTTGCAAGTTGCTAACACATTTCTGGGCTTTGCACTTGTGATCATTGGATTTGCTAATTGAATTGTTATCTATTTGTTTGTGGTAGGAAAAGCAAATGTACTTTATGACTTTTACGTCTAAGCCTTAGTTATTTTTGCTGCTACAAGTAGATATAGACTCTTGAGATATTTCACCAGAACTTACGCATTTACACAGTTAATGATGCAGATTTTGATCTTTTTGCTAGAAATGATAATTTCTCTCTTATTTTGTGTAACACTCGAAGCGTGCATGCAGAAGTCCTCTTCAGGTCCTAATATCTATAGCCTTCAAGTACTATAGTAAGAAAACTACTCTACTTACAGTTTAATATAGCATAAAACTGTCAGAAAGCTTTGTTCTTCGTGAAACGCAAGCTGGTTTGTCCCAGGCAAGAGAAAAGGAAAAGTAAAGAAATACTTACATTCGACAAACTGCTTTTCCGTAACCACTAAGAATTAGAAGAATGTTCAAAGAAACTTTTTTCTTAAAGTTACTGGAATATATCTCCACTAGTATTCATTACTTTCTAAAACGCCCTGTATCTGTAGTTATCGTTTAACCAAAAAAAAATTTTGTTTTGTAGAAACTTTGGCATCTTGTATTACACAACTTTGTTGCCATCTTTCTCAATTACAAAACTCATAGACGTGGCTCTACCTTGTCCAGTTCTATGCGAGTGGGATTTCCTTCTCCCGAAAACTTAATATGACAAAGACTACTATTCAAAGTGCTTAAGACATTTTTTCTTCGTTAAAAGTCTAAAACTGAGTTTCCATAAATATTTTTCCAAGATACTAAAGTGTGGAAAAATTTGCAATATTTCTGTATTTGTGTTACTGTAGTGCCTTATAATTTTTATAATTGATTCAGTCATTACAAATGGAAATAATTGTTGTTCTTTATGTAACTTGTATCAGGGAAAACTGACTTTTTTAAGAATTTGTCTGGAAAGAACGAATAACAAGAGAAACCTTATTAAGTTTTTCTTATACAGGGTATCCCCTAACAGATGAAAAGTAGAATGGTTAGAAACTTAATTACAGATTTTATCATCTCAAGAAAAATGCATGATAATAATTTGAGATTCTACTTGGTTATTACTGTTTGCTGTCTACATTCTGTAAAATGCATCGTTTTATTGTTAGATTTTTAAGCTTAATTCACTTGAAACATTTTTTCAAGTTCTATATTCATTTTAAATGTACCTGTACATGCTATTGGAGAACAGTTTCGGAAAAAGCAATTTTGTACAAAAAGTTGCAAGATAGATATTTTTGCTGAATTAAGCCTCTGCTTAGGATATCGACTATGAAAATGCACTTACACAGATAATCTTACATAAATATCACAAGCTGCTTTTAAAACTTTGAAGAAAAGAAACTTTAAGTGCTGAGTTGATAAAGTTTCTAAAGTAACGATTTTACTCGAAAATAGTGCATCCTACTAAAAAAATTTAAGCGAAACTTTTGTTTTCTAAATAAAATGCAATTTTAAAAAATTGCAACATTATTTTTTACTAAAATAATATATCCATTTGTATCTAGTTACCTCATACACATTGAGATCAATTGGGTAAAGTTTCCAATTCAATCCTGTTAGGTATCCGTTTACAGACATCGCTTAAAGT
This sequence comes from Ignelater luminosus, assembly GCA_011009095.1. NCBI lineage: Eukaryota > Metazoa > Arthropoda > Insecta > Coleoptera > Elateridae > Ignelater > Ignelater luminosus. The sequence continues at coordinate 48,587 of VTPC01008063.1, forward strand.
TTATTCAAACAGTTTCTGTTATTGTTATTGTTCTCACGCTTATTATTGCTTAGTTTTACCGTTGAACGATTTTTAGGTGTAAAATAGAACAAATTTGGTGACTAGAGGAATGAGAAGTAAAACTTTAAAAATAGAAAAAATAGAAATAGTAATGAAACACGCCAGAAAATTCTAAATTATAGTTAATTTCCCACCGACATGTCACCAAAGTTACTTTTCATATTTGATTTCTCCACATAAATGTCTGTCGCATTGTGCACTCTAGTTTCAAATTTAATTGTTTTATCCTGAAAGATAACAAAAATATTTACCATGAACTTCAGGACAACTTTTAAGAGTACTTTTAAATGGAAAATAAACCTTAAATGACGTAACTCTTATAATTTTACATCTCCATTATTCAGTAGAGTATTTGCACATATTTTATGTACAGATGAGGAAAGTAAACGTTTATCTATTTATATGTACACGGACCAATGGTATGTCTACAAAATGTTGTAGTAGGTTACGTAAGGTTTTAATTTTATGTTGTGGTATAAATAAAAGAGAAATCCCTGTAGAAACTTTAATACTTATAAACAACGAAGAATCACTAACGTAAGCAAAGTCTGTAATATTAAGCAAAGGGCTATTCGATTGCTAAAACTTTAACAATGAGTCAACAAGGTTTGTAAGAGTTGTTGCTCAAATTCTTGATGGATTATTATTACTTACTATATTAGAATTTACATTATCTATTTCTTGTGCACGTGTATGTTAATTATTTCCTAATTCCTATTATCGTTAGAAATTTCATTTTTAATGTTAGAAATGTAATTAAGATTCATAAAATAGATAAATATTATAAATCGTTTAATGTTTAAACAATGTAAGTCCTACGTAAATTATTATTATTATTATTAACTATATTATTGCTATATATACGAAGTTTGAAAACACTGACTCATTGTTATTAAATGTGAGAAAAGTTTGTGTAAAAAAATAAACGTTATATGTAATTGTATTACTTTTTGTAATCATGTTAGCGAATATTGTTAGATGTCTTTTATACAAAACGGGAGATAAATCGTATTAGGAAATAAATATAAAGTCTATTCGTTTTAAGAGATGTTATTCGCTTTTATATAGACATATCGTATAGTATATAAATCTTACTAAAACTTTATTAAGTATATTATATACACTTTTTCTCCAAGAATTGGACTCGCTATTTGTTACTGTAATTTATTGCGCCGGTATTGGTTGCTAGAAACATATATATAGGAAATTTATTTATAAAATAAAATATATTTGTAGGTTAAAATTTAGAAATAAAATATTGTTAACAATGAGAACTGAACGCTTTAGGGAATTATTTTAAGAAGTTTTCATTGTTAACGATCTAGGTTACATTTAAAAGTTAATTATAAAGAGATCACAGATAAATGTAAATTTTAGGAATATTCTTCCTGTAAACAATTATATTAAATAACAAAGACAAATTATCTTTTAACTCTAAATAGTAATATGTGTAAATTTTGTCTAATTCCAGAGGTCTTTAAAAGTAACTATTTGCTATAGTGCACCTCTTTATGTTACTTTTTTGATGTCTTAAAATATAATGAATAAATAAGTCTCTATAATATTTAAATACTAAAAAAAAATATGTAACTGTGTAATATGTGTACAAATAAATATGAATATTAAGTGGAATTGGTTTTTTTACAGTATGTTTCAAACCTAGTCCTACGCAACATAAAATTTTAAAGTTCTTCGCTATGTATGCTAGGCCAATATTTCCTCAAACGTTTTAGCATTGTCAAGTTATCATTAAAACAAATAATGATGCAGTTGCAATAGACCAAATTCTATTTAAGTCTTGACTATTATTTTGTTTATGAAAACGTAAAGATTGTAGACATTGAAAAAGCTCAAACAAAAATTACATTTCTTAAAACTCGTAAGAGAATTCAATAAATGCAATATGGTATCGTAGTAATATAAAAAATAAGAAAAATCAAATCAGGAAAATACTAAAAGATCTAAAACGATCCTTCCCTTTTAGTTTGAAAAGGAACAAGCCTGTTAAGTTGTCAATCTTATTGATGTATATTGATATAGGTTGTATGTCTGTGAAAACCAATGGTTTTAACAATGTTGACTAGAAAGAGGAATAAATTTGGTCAAAAAGGACCAGACGAAACGGCACTCCAAAGATGAAAATCAGGATTGTTTCAGAACCGGCAAATGATATGGTCACATAGTGGTTGCTAAATGACGCCTTAGGGAAGGAATCCGGAACTTATAAGGATCAATAAAATTGCTTTTAGAAGACCTATATTTTATAATTTACTTAATGAACGTACAGTTTCTAATTAATTAAATAGCAAAACTGTCAGTTTTAAGCCTACCCTTAACAAGCGCAAGTTTTAAAACAATGCACTATAGATTACGGCATTCAAAGTTTAGTTTTAAGATTATTCGAACATTATTTAATAATTTTAACACGAAATCTTGCAGATTCCTGCAGAAAGATTATTTTAGCAAATTGTATAAAGTCGGCTTACTCTGCAAAGTTCAAAATCCATCATTTTATAAGAGAGACAATAACATTTTGCAAAGGTAATCTTCTTGACCTGTTTACTAATGAAAAGAATAAGTGACATTTAATAATCTGCAACTAATTCCAATTTTGACAAAGACGAACCAAGACATTAAAAGATTAAAAGCAATGTTTTGGGCATCTTATAGCTTGAAGTAACGGAAGTTACATTACACGTTCGCCGACCATTATTAAAGACATGCGTAGTTTTTTAGCACCTACAGTTTTAAGATCTAATAATTTAATCCGTACGATTACCTCCAAAGTCTGTGAAAACCCCTTTCATTAATATGCTCAAAATGAGCTTGCTCCTGTTCTTTTTGTGAGTTGTACTACACGAAAAACATCAGATCAAAAGTAAATTTTTTTATAACAAACTATGGATTCAGTCCAAACTCAAAAATTTGTATGATTACCGTAGTTAATTGATTTAACAAGAAAGTTAATTTTCTGTTTGAATATTTTAAAACTCCTCTAACTTGTAGAATGTAGGTTTATTAAAACTAGAAGGGAATTTCAGCAAGATGGCGTTAAAATCAGCGTCAAACATACTCTAATTTCTCTTTCATAGCTTAGTAACAAAGGCTTAATCATCAAACTATTAGAATAACACGACATCAACAAAAACCAAAAATATATAAAGGAAGTACCCTAATAACAAAACAAACAAAAATGCATTAAATGTTGCACTACTAACAAAAAAAAATGAGTTTTTCCAAAGAGATCATTTGTAATGAGGTTGTGTTAATGAAAAGAAAATCGAGATCTTATAGACAACAATTACCAAATTTCAATGTTTAGCAAAGTATCGAGCCATGATTTGAATTTGGTGCGTTACTGACCGGGTAAGCAACGCCTTTGGCGGTTAACATAAAAAAACACGCTAATGCTCAATTTCCATTTCTGTTTCTAAACACTGAAAACTTTTCCATCAAAAATCAACTCGTCCATTTCTCTAAAGAATGCAGCTCAATTTCTTATATGTAAACAAACGCTAGTTTGACAGTTGAAAAGAAACCAAGACTGTTAATGAATCTTGCAGGATGCCAGAACAGACAGTAGAACAGTAGAAAGAGCATTATTGATATTGGTATTATGATCTTAAATGATTTCCTTAACGCTTTAATCTCAATAGACAGCACTTTTAGTTATTATTAGGTTCGTCCAGAAATTAAGCAAAAATAATTTTATCCTTTTTATTTTGTGTTTTTCCTCAACGGCAATTAGGCTCTCAATCAAAGTTTGATTGTTGTTACTTTTCATCTGTATATGCTCCAAGAAGATTTGCAAAGAATACTTTTAACTTAATTATAACGTGCAAAGTATTCTCTATGAAATAAATACTTTTGCCGCTAGCCATCTATTAGAAAGAAACCGCTAGCTGTCCCAAACAGTAGCATAATCTTTGGGTCTCTTGCTTGCATATGCTGCAGCTAGGAAAGTCCAGTGCCAAAATACTAACAATGCCTTCTTAGTATTATTGAGTAAGCAACTACTTACTTCTTCTCAAGAAACAAAGATGTATATTTGATAACCGTGGCTTCTTGATGAACTGATGGCATTCCTTAATGTGATTTACTGGCTTAACAGGAGATTTCTAATTTGAAACCTTACCTACGTACATGCAATTTATTAGTACATTCGTTACGGAATCTTTTGATTAGTGCAACCAGTAATGAATCTTCTGAGCTAACCTCACTTGACCCTATAATCCATGAAAATGGGTCATAACGCCTTCCTTATCAAAGCATAGACTGTCCCATTTCTTCATGACCTGTCACCGTCACCCAGCTTCTTTGATTCAAAAGAGCCGATGCACCATGACACTCCAAGATTAATTAGTATATCTATTTTCAAAAAGCGAAGACCCACAGCACTGCTTGGCTGTCGGTACATGCATATAAAGAGTACAGAAATGACTGAACTATCGATGTGGACAAGAAAATTATGTGCTACACACTATCGCTATTAACCATAATCTCCAGGAAGGAAAATGCTTTACTTGTAGTAATTTTACATATTTTTTATTTAAATAACGATTTATCACTGTTGGTCCTGCATGTTTTCTTTTTCGGTTAATATAATAAGAGACCTTGTTCTTGATTATTAGAAATTAGATTACGTATTTCCCTAATTAACTATATTGAGACTACACAGTTTTAAATAAATATAAAAAACAAAATTATGAAAGCTGCAATTTACAGGCAACAAAATAGACTTCATATTAACTAATAGCAATGTGAACGTACAAGTTGTTTTATAATTTTATTATTTGTATTTTTATTAATTACAGTAGGTAACTAAATATTAAGTTTAAAGAAAATCACATTTTCTTCTTTTATAAAGATGTTTTTAAACTTTCTTTCAAATTCAATCTTATTCTTAATTGAGCAGAAATAAATTTTAAATTCAAGTTAAACAGTTTTCTCAATATTACAATAATTAAGAATTCATTTAACAGTTTTTACTTCTAAATAGAAAACTTAAAAACTTTTTCCAAACGGTAATATTTTAACATCCTAATTATGACAACAAAGCAAGAAACTCTTACTTAATAGATACCACTTTCAGTATTTAATTATGTAGGTGATTACCCTTCTTCCATGATTTTCCCTTGGGAATAAATAATGATGAGTAGAGATCAAACGGGTTGCTTAAATACAAGGGTGTACCTAACCTACGCCTACTTGTGGAAAATGCATTTGTATTTTTTATGGCACGCTAACCATTATCGTGATTCACCATTACGTATTAATTAAAGCTTGATCGAGATTCCGCCTAGAACTAATCACAATCCCTTTCGAGAAGAATATATCTGTATAGTCGAATATAATCAAGGGCAGGTTAATACGTATGAAACGGCAGGATAAACGTCTCATCACCATTGTGATTCTAGACAGAGCTTTTGTTCAATACACCCCCTGAAGAGATTCATTGCATTCCACTGTTTAATTCAACAATGTCCTGCGAGATTAATTCAGGAACTGTTTTGTGGAGAAATCCCGTATTGCTGGTGTTCATTGAACTGTGGTTTTTGTCGATTTATAACCAGGTTTCTGAGCCGATATTAGTTTTGTTTCATATTCGTTTTGTGTGTTAATTTTAAAATTAAATTTACAATTAGTGCTAAACATAATTTCAGATCAAATCGAATGTATTTTGAAAATAACTCGAATATTTTTTTAGTGTAAAGATGCCTTTAATGCCAATAACGAAATATTTCATTCTAAATATATCACTGATAAGAACTTTCCCAGCATTTCAGTTATTATTTTTATAGCATACCTAATAAGACTTTTTTCCCAGGCGCTTTTTAATCTTTATTGCTCAAGTTCTATTCTAAGGGTATTGCTAATTAAAAGTGTTGCAAGTTAGTATAAAAAGCTCTACGTATGAGTTTCTCTTCATTTCGAAGCACAATCATGTTAAAGTTTTTAGGCTTTTTTGTCGTTATTTTACTAGAATGCTCTGGTTTTTCCATAAACCAACGTAATAATGTATGCAAAAAGCTAGAGTATTACTACATTCGAGACATATCTCCTGACTGTTGGTATGATCCTGATGTAACTGCTACTGCGGTAATAGTGACATTTTAAAATGATCCTTAAAAAAATTTTTCGTTACATTTTTAGTACGAATTGGCGAAAAACCATGGTTATAAACTAGACAACTATGAAACAGTAACCGAAGACGGTTATATCTTAACGGTATTTAGAGTATCTCCAAAAACGAAACACTGTAAAGGTATTGTGTATCTACAACACCCTGCAGCTTCAAGCGCATCAATTTGGTTGGATCTTGGGAACCAATCTCTTGGTATTCATTTAAATTATCTTCTATCATTACTAGTTTAAAACTGTCTAATTTAGCATTTCTCTTGGCTGATCGAGGATATGATGTTTGGTTGGGTAATTTCAGAGGAACTACATACTCTAGAAAGCACACAAAACTTAAACCTCGAGAGAGAAAATATTGGGATTTTAGGTAAGTTTCAAAGACTAACAACATTCAATAGCTTAATTAATATATTTTTAGTTTTCATGAAATGGCAATGTATGATCTACCCGCAATGTTGCATTTAGTTAGTAAAAAAACAGACTTTAGAGACAAAATAATTTATGTTGGCCATTCAGTTGGAACTACAACAGCTTTCATCTATGCTTCGCTACTACCAGCAAATGCTTCTGCTTATGTTAAAACCTTTATATTTTGGTCTCCAGTAACGTTCCCGAGGCACGTAAAAAGTATACCGCTGATAATTATGGCACCGTTTGCTGATTTTATCTTGGTAACTATTAATGTATATTTGCTTAATTCCCATCAGTTTCCAATAAATACGTTTATGACATTGGAGATCTTATAACGCAAAATAGAAACTCTTTTATGGGCGTTACCAGACGTAGGAAAAAAGAGATTTCTTTGACTAATGTTTTTAACAGCAACCGTTCAAAAAAGTTTTTGGGATAAGAATAAAATGAAGATGCTTTTCTGTCATGACTGTTTTACCATTCTTTATAAAAGGGTCTTTCAATCTTTAACGGTCATAGCTACAGTTTGGCGCAAAAACTGAATGTGGCCCAAGAAAATAATAGCAATGACACTAAACATGATAACTGTGTTTTGAGCAGGTTTCATTTGGTAAAAATGCTGAACTTCAACTACTTGCAGCATTTACACCAGTAAAGCAGATTGTCTTCATCCTTTTTGCAGCACTTCAAATCTTATTAAGTATAATTTGATACCAATATCTTTGGACTAACTTATAGATTTGGCAGCAAAATCCCTAGCAGAACAAAAGTTAGCCTAAATCCAACTTATCGTTTGTATTTTTTCTATATGCACTCGGCTATTTGTTAATGACATCTTCAAATTTCCTTTGTCAGAATTCTGTTTTATTGTGGATATGCACACTTGATGTAAAGTAAGCTGTTTTGCATTGAAATATATTTTATCAAATGTTTTTGATCCAAATATCGCTTCAACTTTAAAGGCCTCAAATTAACATTTTCGCATTTAAATTATAAAGTTTTTGCAAGAACTTTTTTTATTTTTTTTTTTAGTTTTTAGAAGATACAACTGTTAATTTTAAAAAAACTATGACTACTTAATTTTCTTTTATGTATTTTTACAGTTAACACATTTTATTTTAGGGTTTAGGCAGACTATTAAACCAAGTAAGTGGAATTACTGAAAACAGTCTAGTTCATCACTTTTTGAAATTTTATTGTTTCAATGTTAACGTGTGGTTCTGTCCACGATTTTTAAGTTTGATAGCTGGACCAGACCCTCATTTTTCTCCTGTAAGTGCATATAAATCAATACAACTACTTAAGAGGCAAGCAACTGCATATTTAATTTTAGGCAAGACTTCCAATTACAATTTATCAAAATTTTGCTGGATTCTCGCTCAAGTCCACAGTACATTATTTACAACTAATGCGTGATAAGGGAAGGTTTCAAAGATTTAATTACGGAAAAGTAAAAAACAAAAAACTTTATGGTTCAGTCAAGCCTCCATTTTATCCGCTTAAAAATATAAATGTTTCAATGACGCTTATGTACGGAGGAAATGATTACTGTGCTGTTAAGAAGGTAAATTTTTATATATGCTCCAGATTATTTAATAATCTTCTATATAATTTTAGGATGTTCTCTATACATATAATAATAGGTTGCCAAAGAGTGTAAGATGTGGAATTTTTGAAATTGCTCCTTATAATCATTTTGATTTTCATTATGCCACGGATGTAAAGGATCTAGTTTATCAGAAGACGATAGATATTATAGACAGGGTAATAAATGGAACTTACGTAGAAATGTGCGTAGCTGATTAGTTTAAAAAGAAGTCTAAGGTGTTATTTAAATAAGGCTTACGTAAACTTTTCTTGTTTTATTGTTGATTCCAAAACTTGTATAATGGAAGAATACATAATAATGTAATCCTAGATTAAAGCAATGATAAAACATAAGATATATTTGTTTTCCCTATTTTCATAAATATCAGAAAACGGTTCTTTCAAAGCTGTTCAGAATTATGTATACCTACTTACATTATGTTATCTTATCTAAAAAACATTTGATGAGAAATACGGTTTAGTGTAATGTCAATCGTTTATTTTAATTTCCTCGTTTTTTCGAATTGCTTAGCTCACAGCTGCCATTCGAATAATTCCTTTTATCATCGAAATCTTTCCTTTTTTTCATTTCCATAGCTTTTCTAAAAGAAAATAGTCTTACTGTGTCAAACCCGATTAGCTGTAAATGATAAGGGTTTTCTCACACAAAAAAGACAGTTGTCTTTTATCTGAATTACTTTACTCTAACGCTGCTACTACTCATTTAGTGGTTAAAGGAAAGTTCATATTCACACAAAAACAATTTTATTCTTCTTACTAAAGTACACATTTTTTTAGGCAAGATGATTTTGAATAATATAAGCTTGAAAAAATTAACAATCTACTTTTCTTTATTACTGAATCTCAAAAAACAAATTTTAAAAATTTTTTGTTAAGATAAAATTCTAGTTTTTTTTGTTAATGCTATAATGTCAAGAAATTAAAAAAACTTTACAAATGGTTAGGTCTAGATCCCTTAAAAAAGTATTAAAGTAGGGAGTATGTTTCGCAGTAAAGAAACGGAAGGTCGGCATATCAAGCTTTTGAGGAGTACTCAGCATAGTTGGGAATAATCGTTCTGTTGTTATTTAAAATTTTTCAATATTTCTGTAGATTATAACGTATATTCGCCTTGCAGATTGTTAGAACACCCTGTATATTCCGTTATGCCCAGACCATTGGTTTGTAACTATTGTGGCAAAAAGAACTTCACTATGCATGTATTAGAAAGTGTCTGGAAAAATTCCAAATTTGGAAATCGATTTTTGATCAAATTTCGAAAACAACTCAAATCAATATTTAAATCTTCCAATTTTATATTACTTACTAGCTACTACTGGCAAAGAACACATCTAACATAGCGATGAGTATGTAAAGTGCCAGACAATTTCATTTTATCGAAAAACGACACATATGATACCAACAATAAGGGAGGAGTACTGTTGTAGTGACAATCATCTAGAAAATCCAACTTCAATAGCTTACGTCATTTTATGGATGTCAATAACGATAGGTCAACGCTTCCTATGTTGGTTCTGCCATAAACCATTAGCCTGGGCCTCGGTATATTAATAAAATTGATTAGTATTTTTGCTTATATGTTTGCTTATTTTTAAACTCAAAAGAGGACGCACAGTATATTAATATTCTTGTAAGAAATGCTTTTATAGAATCTAAAATAAAACACGTCAGGCTTGGTAGCAGTTCCATACTGGGCCGGCCCACTGAACGTGAATAGAAGGACAAGGCCATTCAATGTTCAATACATACTATGTTGAATGCAAACTAAAATTGCGATACTCACTGTATAATATTAATAAAACAAAACTTAACAATGTATTTTGTTATTACAACACAAACTATAATAAAGTTGATGACATCTAATGAGCATTCCGACATTTTGTTTTAAACCATTAGGTATTATAAATAGCGAGAATGATATTTTGTTATTATTACAAACTTAAACTCGCTGATGGCTGAGCTTACGTATCTCCAGATAATATTGTCCGCCGCACCACTCAATTACAGGGGACCGGTGAAGCGACCATTTTTCAGCTTCTCTCTGTTCGCTTGGTTATGTAGGTTGAGGTTAATAAACGACCAAGGTATAGATAATTACGTGAATGTTTGATTATTATACTTAACGTAATTATTATACTACATATCTAAATAAATTTATCCTACTTCTCGACTAGCTAAAGATTTTTATTAGTTCACATAATGAATCTAATTTTAACTTGCAGCTATCACAAGTTGCGTTCGCTTCCAGAAAATGAAACTTTATTTACTGCACAACAATATTTTGATTAATTAACTATTAGAATATAAACCAAAAGTGGCCTTTATTGAGCACGATGACCACCATGGGCTGCAGCAGCCCAATAAAAAGACAATATTCAATTGAGTAAGTAAAGTAAAAACACCTTTTTCAGAGCTTTGGCAGAATTTGAAGACCGCGTCTCAAAAACGCAATGTAATAATAATATGAATTGATCTGTAACGCTCCGCAAATGGTTTATTGGCAGGATAGGATGTACTTTTCCTTTAATCTTTTAGTGGGCGAATTCTGTGAAGGTTCTACTTTTAAATGGTTGAATTCGTGAATCAAAGTTTCAGAACGAGATCAGATTCTTAGTTTAAGATTCGAAAGCTACCTGAAGCCAGGAAAATTATACAATAACTCAAATGGGTTTCGTTGTGGCCAATTTCAATAAGTCAAACTAATTAGGGAGCAATACACCAAGAAGTAGACTCTCTCGAAAGGCACTAAGAAGGTTAGATACGATAAACGGGATGAGTTTCTACGATGAACAGCACCCTCGCGTGGAGAAATTAACTCAAGGCTTTAGTACTTAAGTGCGCGAAGCGCCAGCTTGACGAGAACTCGCTTGGAGATCTGCAGAAAACTGACACTAAAATGCAGAGTTGGGTTTATAAAGCCTTACCACATCTTCTCTGAACCATAGAAGCGCGAAAAGACATCATTGGAGGTCGAGTTGGTAACAGATTCGTGATCAGACTGTTGTAGAAAGGGTTTTGCATGTTAAGACAAGAAATATATTTGCCACTAAAAGAAATACATTCACCCTACTACTTATCTGTAATAAATCGCTTTTATTTGACATTTTAAAAGCGTTTTCTATAAAAAATAGAGATGTTGAATTTAGATACACAATACAACAAACCTGGCAGTTTTATAACTAGCTTTTTATCCAGGCGGAAGTTTTATTTTGCACACATTTTTATCTTGAAAACTGAAAATTAAAGCAAGTCTATTTTATATTTACTAAATTTATATACAATTGTCTTCGTACTATTTCATGGCTTAGAATGAGTAATGACAACCGGCTAAAAAACAACAAACAAAATATTGTCATTTTCGAACGCATTTTGTAATCGCACTATCATATTGTTCCAATGTTTGCGTTCCAGCTGTTGTAACGGGATGATGCTCAAAAGTATGCACAAGTCCCGCCAAGACCAATGGTAGATGTTAAATCCCGTAGCTCATGTCGCAGATAGGGTGGATTCTCAAATAAACTTGGCTAATCTCTCACAAAGAGCAGCTCACCGTTTTTCCAAACTCTTATTAAACTAATAGATGGTCGTAAAAGAGGGCGCCAGCAGTCGTAGATCGAAGGGTTCTGATAGTCGGTCACGCGACTACTCGTGAATCTGACACCCTGTATATAGGCCTCTTACGAAACCTCACCCTGTGTGTAACTTATCTCGTGGAAGCTCTATTAAAACTCGCTCTGACGTTTTACCAATGAGACTCAATACACAAAATAAACACTGTATAAGCACTTGATTTGTTTTACTTAATTTTGCTAAGGAAGTCCTCTGAAGACTTCCTTCTTTTAAAACGATACAAGAAAGAAATGCAAATTCAATAATTACTCCTCTCTTGACCAAAGATATCTAGTCTATATTTGAAATTTGGAATATACACTACGTGCTTTTTGATAGCCAAAAGAACAAAATAATGAAATTAAGCTACTTCGCCTGGACCAGAGATCCACTTACAAAAACAAAATACAAGAAGTCTACCTTACTTACATTTATTAAAACAATAATGATAATAAAAAAAATGAGTCAAACACACACAAACAAAAACACAAAAACAATAACAAAATAACACTACAAAAGAATATCAATAAGAGGCATAAATTAATTTCTGTTTGGAGAACAGAGTCGATAAAATAATAAAAAACAGAAACAAACTATAAGAAAAACAAATTATTACAATAAAATTAAATTATGATTCAATAAAACAATACGAAACTGATCCTGTCTAAGCAAAGTTTTCGTATAAAATATTTCACAAAGTTCGACGTTCTGCTAGTCTTTAAACATTAAAATTCATATAATAAAATATAGCAGGTTTTCTTTCTTACTCATACAGGAATTCTTCCTTCCAGAAGGTATGTGCAGACCTCTGTTTTCCGACGAAAGGCAGCTAGATCCAATAATTGAGAAAACTTCAATTTCGAAGAACAACCACTTATTTTACGTTAATCACAAAAAAAACATAAGAACAAAATCAAGGCGTTTACACACAATTTTATAAACGAAAATCACTGAGTCTCAAGCACTATTAAAATTTTGCGCAGCTTCCAGAATGTAGTATACACACAGATGCTACACCAACGGGGCCAAAATGGTTACGTTCCTACCCTCTACAATTTTTGCTTCCTGGAGGACACCAGCGTAATTATATTTGGGTTATACATTCCCCACGATAACGAAATTTATAAGCCTTGCTGTTGGCAAACAAACCACTTTCTTCCGCGACTATCGCGCGTCTCTGACACGAAGAAATTACGATTTCTCCAGTCCGATCTTTTTTTGTTTCTAAGAGGATCGCTTCACTTAATTTGGTTTGAATCCAATTAGGGGATGTAGAGGTAAACGTCGAAAATTACTACACGTTGGTTCAAGTCAACAGCTATCAACGTAATGCCTAACCTCTGCGTTTTCTGTTACGCAGTTCGTACTTACGGAAGTGGGATTAAAATGTCGGATATACACCCTAACAGATTAAGACATTAATACTCTTTATGCGACAGTAGAAAATTTTACTTGTAGATTTACCAGCTTAAACCTGGCTCAATCGAGACGGTGTGACTTTAATTTTTGCGACTAAGATTCCGGGAATTTGATATTGGAAAATAGCAAAAGGCTCGTCTACCGGAGCCCAGAAGTCGAAACCACAAAGTTAGCAATTCTTTAAAATAACATTATAACAAACATTCGTTTAATGAAACAATTTAAATATTGCGCGTCAAGAAAACAAATATCCGAACGAAATTGAAAAACAGGAGCGGATTTAGTGCGAATTTTAAAATAACATTACACTGTCTGTCTTTATACGTTTTCAAACTTCGCCTTTTCTCTATACTTTGAATGGTAAATTAAAAACTTTTAATAAATTTGGCAATAACTTGGAACAGAAAGATTTTTTAAATAAGTTTGACTCTGTGCATCAGTTTTTTGTTAAGACATCCAGTTGATTTTTTTATTTCGAAACTTTGTTTTAACTGTAGTTTTTTAAATAGCATGAAAATACTTAACAAATCAATAATGCAACAACTGTTGGGTTACAAGATCCGATTAATTCGCTTTCTACTCTCTAAACAGATTTTAAGCATAGTTAAAGTTTTGTGAAATTAGGTTGGTACCAGGTTGGTGTAGTTCTACAGTATGTTTTGAGAGGATTGCCCAAATACAATACAGTATTCATTTAATACTTTACCTTAGAGTTCTGTTATTCCTATTGGTTTTCAGAACGATCCTTCTAAAATTCCAGTATTTAATGGAAGTAGCATCTCAGGCACTAAAAGGCTTTCTAAAATATTTGTAAATTCTGTGTTTGACTACTGCAATATTATTGTTGGTAAAGAAGAAAAGAATCAGAACTATTGTACAATAATTTGTATTAGATACCAAATTATATTTCCACAAATCTTTAGCGGCGACAGCTGACAAAGGCTTCTTGCTACGCCAAGTAAGTATACCCTCTGAATGCGAAGGGCAAGCATTGCCGAAAGCAGCTACAATACGTTAAGAGGAATTCTTTGTAGTTTGACTACAAGATTTTTATATTTAAAAAACTTTACTGTTTGTTTCTGAATCACATCGCCGTCTGCAAGTATATAAGGTTCTATCAAATATTATTTTGCATTTTTCATATATCTGACAACAATATTAACAAAAGCCGGATCTGTAACTATAACTACAATTTTTGTTTCTTCTTTTAGATTTTCAAACTTGATTGATAAATCTATTGTTTTTTGAGTATTACCGATATTCTATTGTCCCCACAATAGTTGTTTTAAGTGGGCCTGCTACGCTTTTAAAATCTTTGTTTCTCATTTTTTGTGGCAAGTGAAATCAATCTATATCTGCTGTTGGATGAAGTAATCCATTGGCTCTTGATTAGTGTTACACCCTTTTATTGCTTTCTGCAAAAGCTCAATGATATTGCTGCTGATCTTGAACAGTTGTAGATTTTGTAGTAACCAAAATATTTTGTATAGTCGACCTATCTCATGCTTCAAATTGTCTCTCTGTTGTTACTGTCTTTGGTTATATTTTTGCTTACAGGCATTATATACCAGTTCTTTGGACAACCTTTTTGTTTGTTTTAAAGTTTGTTATATACCTTCCTTAATACCGACGCGACGTTAGGTTTTGTTGTTAGACATGTGATAAATGGATAGCTTTTTGAATTGGTTTTCTATTTCCTGTACTTCTTGTGTTTTAGTGCTGTAAAATGTCATAAAGCTTTACTAACGAAGGCAGGATTGAGTCTTCTAGAAATTATTATCAAGATTCTAAAGAGGAAGTCTTTTTATATAAGATTCCTTGATTCTTTTTTAATTGGAACACATGGAACACCCTGTATCGTTTCCTAGTTTCTAATTTCTTATTTACTGCTGATTACAGCATTATAGCAGCTTTAGTGCTGTTCAAGTATTTATTGTGAAATGTTATCAAATTTCCCATTATTATGATTAGCAAACTTTCCATTTTTATAATTCCCAGAATGTGAAATGGCATTTCCTTTTCGATGAATTGTAAGCCACCAGGGTCCACTTTTGGGTGTTGATCTTGTGCAAATTAATATCACATACGAACAAAAAAAGCTTTTTAGAAGGCAAGCAAATCAATAAATAAACTAATTGATTACTATGTATTTTACAAAGCATTTGGCCAATTATGTTCAACATGTTCATAATTTATTAAACAGCAATTAAATATTGTCCTTGTGACTAAAACTGATTATTCGTTATCATAATAGTAAACTAGTTATTAAAAACAAGAAATAAATTTTTTGTACACAACAATATTTATGTTAATCAGAAGATATTTAAATACAGGATAAAAATAATTAGTTTTAGCACTTTTTTTTAGATAACGATGACATTCATAATAGTTATTCTTGCAGTACCTAAAGTATGTTTCACTTGTTAAATAATGAAACTGTAAAAAAATGGACGTGGTTGTGATAATTTTTGTAATATGCAGTATATACTATAGTTTTGGAAAAAAAGAAAGTAACACATGTAAAACATTTGCTGACTATAACACTGTAGATACAAATCCCAACTGTTGGTATAATCCAGATGTAACTGCAACTGTGGTAAGTAATTTTTAGTATAGCGTAGAAGAATTACGGATTGACAAGGTTTTAGCCCGAAATGATAAAGAGACACGGTTATCCTTTAGAAGAATATGAAACCGTAACAAAAGACAAGTACATTTTAAAAGTATACCGAATACCACGCAAGGAAAATGAGTGTAAAGGAGTTTTCTTTCTGCAGCATCCTGCCTTTTTAACCTCCGCGGTGTATACGGATTTAGGAAATCAGTCTCTTGGTGAGTATTGTAAGGATTTAAAATAGTATTTTGTTTAATAATATGTAGCAGCAAATACTTGAATTGGAAGATAATTTAATTATTATTACTTGGTATACCAATTATTGAAAAGATACTCTAATTTCAATTCCTTTTCAGTTCAGTTATCAAATTATTATTTTAGCATTCTACTTGTGGGATGAAGGATATGATGTCTGGATGGGAAATTTTCGAGGAACCATTTATTCACCAAATCATGAAAAACTATCTCAAAAGACCCAAACTAATCAGTACTGGAATTTCAGGTATATTTTAGAACGTATCTTGTATCCCTAGGTTTTAATATCAAGAAATCTATGGCTTACGCCCAAAACAAAGAACAAAGTAGTTATTTTGGGTTTCTGCATATAGCACAATGCCAAATTTGACTTTGGCAATAATAATTTGATGATTGAATATTCAATTGCTTTCCAAAGGGGTATTAATTTTTTGACCGCGTTGTTAATGCTTTGATGTACTGTGTCGTACTTTTCATACGCTCAAAAGCATTTCATCTATAGGTGGTAATGTTAAAGGCAACAATCCAAGAGTAGAGGTTAATGAGACTGCAGCGCGTCCTTTCATTTCATTTCACTTGCCGTACATAGATCTAAATATTATACAGGGTGTTAAAAAATTGTTTTTTTTCTAACACATTAACAGGTGTCTATTCAAACCACAAACTATATAATATTAAGACAATTATTGACATATGGCAATCACAAATCAGCCAAGCCGGATAATGATGAAATATGAATTTGTAAACTGTGATATGCATAAAAAGGATTCCAAATAACAGATCTATATACTAATTTTGTTCTAACTAGCAGTGTATACACAGTCACTTGCATGGTTGTCATTCATTGAAGTTTTGGTAACAAAGCTAAAGTATAATAAGTTGATTTGGTCTACCATCAAAGAAATTAGAGCTACTGGAAACATGCCCTAAAAGTAAGAAGATGGTGTTTCACTTTTAAGCTTTAATTAAAACTTGAAACATCCTTGTATCCAAATACGTTCGTTGTTTGGTGCAAAAATCTTATAGAAGTCTACTAGATCTAAAAGGTGCTAAAGCTGGTAAGCTTTCTGGGTGATAGGTTTGATTTTGCTGGGTTTTTATTTAATGTATAGTCAGGCATTATAATCATACCAATTTATCTGCCTTCTTAAATTTATATAATTTTATAAAATACACATCTATTGAGAAAAATTTATTAATTCTAGTTTTCATGAATTTGGAATATACGATCTTCCAGCCTTCATTGATTTGTGCCGAGAGAAAACTCATTTTAAATATAAAATATATTTCATTGGTCATTCAGTCGCAACCAGCGCTGCTCTCATCTATGCAAGCTTATTGGTAGAACATGCAGAGGATAACGTACAACTACTAACATTATGGTCGCCAATGGCATTTATGGGACACGGCTATAGTTTGGCGGGTGTTTTAGCTCCATTCGCAAATTTAATAATGGTAAATCTATTTCCAAAAGCACTTGACATAGAATGTCATAGTTATATTGATTTTGTAACAGTATTACCGATCTACGTTTAATGTTTTTTTTTCTGTATAAAGTTGTGTGTTCGCCACAATTGGAGCATTTTGAGAAATGATAACTTTTCGTCCAACGTCACGTGTTTTTGCAAATACTCTATTGTTCTTGCATAATATTCAGTAAAGGATACTCGATTTTATTTTCAGGCAGTAGCTGAACTAGTTCATGTTACGTATACACCAGAATACAATGGCCTAATTCACCGCTCTATAGAAGACTTTTGTGAACATGGGAGTATGCAGTTTTGTTACGATATCTTTCAGTTAATGTTTGGTCCCGACATTATGCACGTTCAACCTGTAACTAAAACTAAGAAAAAAAATGAAAAATTTACATCAATCTTTTTTTAGGAATGGTTTCCCCTGGCAATTTATCAATCTTTTGCAGGATTCCCTCTTAAAGCTATTGTTCATAATTATCAAATTATAGATGCAAAAGGTCGTTTTCAATTCTTTGATTATGGGTTTATAAAGAATTTAGAATATTATCATTCCGGGGTTCCTCCATCTTATCCAATTAAAAATATAAGAACGCCAGTGTACATTGTACATGGTGGAAATGATGCCATGTCTCCTTCGCAGGTATGTTTAGATTTTCATAGAATTTTTCTCATTTTAGATTAAGAAGTAATAATGTTGTAAATTCACAAGAAATAATTCAATTTTACACCTACTTGCACTTAGGGGAAATAAACATACGAGCTAGAAGCAGGCACATTGTATGTCGAGCCAAATCCAATCTAAATTGTTTCAACAGTACTTAAGATTTTGGCAGTTCCATAATATAGCCTCCTATAAATTTGCCGAGTTTACATCTGCAATTTAATGTCTGGTATTAATGTTTTATAGGATGCTCGGCATTTGTATGACCAGCTAAACAAGAATGTTAGATATGGAATACGTCTAATTCCTGGTTATGCTCATATGGATTTCCAGTACGGTAAAGACATCCGCAAAGTGCTTTACAAACCTACTTTAAAAGCTATTGAAGAAATGAAGATAGAAAGGAAGCAAAGTCTTAAAAGTCTTATAAACCGTAGGTACATAAAGAAATAAATTATATTTATTCAAATAATGTATTATCATTAGATTAATATACATTTTTCAAATCAAGCTAAATAATATAATGAATGTGGACATAAAATTTTGGTATAAGTCGTATTTTAGCTTTTTATACTAATTTAACGTATTGCTTTAGCTATAATACGGTTTGACTTAATTAGTTTGTTCTTTGGTGTAACTCCTCATGCTTGGAAAACTAATTTTTTGTAGTTGTTACTCCTCTAGTTTAGCTCACGGACTCACTTGAAAGGGGCCAGAGACCAACCGCGATTGCTTGACTGGATTGTGGATCGCTGGATTTTAGAAATCTATAATGTAAATGGTACGATAAAAGGGCATTAGTCCTGAACATCTTTAAAAGAATTAAGAGAAAATCAGAATGCTGATAAAACGAAACTTAAATTTAAAGACAAGGCAAAGCTACTAATCGGCTTTAAACAGAATGATTATTTAAGAATACAACAGTGTGTTGACATAAAACACACATTAAAACGGCTTATTCTCTTCATTGCAAACTATAACCATTAATAGAAATAGAATAAATGCTTTTTACAAACTGCACTGCAAAGAAATTAAGAAAAAAGCTCAGTGATGTAAATTATGAGACCTCAATGATGTCAGAGTTTTGTGAATTTGGAGAAAACAAGAATTTGCTTAAACCGGAATATCTGCTTTAATGCAATAAAATACATAACATTTCGAAATACAGCTCTATAAAATAAATAGGAAACATTAAGGGAAAAAACCTGAAGTGTCAAACTAAATGAAAGCATTTTTCCTTTTGAATGTAGTTCTTACATATTTTAAACGGTGTTCGATAAAAGGACGCAACACTAAAACATGGAAAAGGTTTGGATGCATGAAATGTAGTTTCTAGTTACAGCAACTACTTCGAGAAAACAACCCGAAAAGTTTTGTATTTGTTTTATTTTCTTAGTAGAAGAATACAATATACGTGAGATGTGTCTAACTACTAAGATAGACTTGAAGATATGGTTAAATGCAAATTATAAATTTAATCTTCTTGTTGCGTACAGCATAACTTTACACTTTAGGAATACTTTATGACAGCAGTACTACTTCCATTTTTGTTTTAGAAAAACAAAATAGTTAGTTCCAAAAAGTAAAGCCCACCCTTTTAATACACTCGTTCATCGGAACAGAGACACAATAATTCTTATAAACAGCCAGAAAGGCGGCATTTCCCCAGATGGCAACGTGTGTCTTAATCCCTGTAAATCTGTTATCTGAAAACAATTTCTCGGCGCTATACGGTATATTTACTGAAGTACGCTTTTAATTATTATTACTATCTGCCTTTGGATTTTATCCCCATTTGTTTACCTAATCACTGCAGAAATTGATTTCATTCTTCAATATTTGTCACTTAATTGACTAGTATCTAACAATAATGATAAATTGAAATTAAGTAACTATCGGTCTTAATACAGAATAACTCAGTGGTTTGCAATCGGAGAATATCCATAAAGGTATAAAAGCGATGTTTATTTACACTTTCTAAAACTAGCTTTGACTACACAGGGTGTTTCGTAAAAAAGTGGTAGTTCAACCAATTTGTTTTTTGTTTTGTAATTCAACACCACATAGACCTTTGATTAAAAAATTTTTAATCAAACAATTCTTGCGTTATTAAATCTTTCTTTTAAAATTTCTATTGCTGAGCTTCCAACTACGTCACTTTTTATATCATTATCATCTTCATCATCATCGTCATCATAAGTATTCTGCCTATGCAAGTCCCGTATGTTCTTTCCACTTTGCTCTATCCCCAGCCAATCTTTTCATCTTACTATAACTCTGTCCACTCTTCATGTTGTCTGCCATCTTTGTCCTTCTTCCTCCCCTGCTACATCTTCCCTCTACACTCTCTTCAAACACATCTCTCATCAAACAATCCTTTCTTGAAACATGTCCTAACCAATTTCTTTTCATTATATTAATTGTTTCCAACTTTGATCTTTGCTCTCCAACTCTTCTCACCACTTTTCACTCCTAACTTGATGTTTAGCATTCTCGTCCAGACCCATATTTCTAACGCTTCTACTCTTTTCGTATCATTCTTCATCACAGTCCATGTCTCACACCGGTACAATATTACGCTTCATACAAAGCATTTTACTATTTTTATATAGAGTGATCAAGAAATGCAGAACTTAATTTAAGTGATCTTTTTAAAAAGAATACCTTGCATCAGTTAATATTTTCTTATTCCGTATTCATTTGATAATCACAATGGTTTTGCACTATATAAACTCTAAATCTTCCAATCTTTACTTTATTTGATTTGTTATAACATATTTTAACAAAAAATTAAGTAATGCCAAAACTAATTTGTTTAGACTTTTATACCGTTGTACTGTTTACAATCCAAAATTGTAAGTAAATGAAAAAACGCCAAAATGTACAACCACTATGCATAAGGCAAGATGTAAAGGTAAAGATCCAGTGAAACAGCAGAATTCTTATATACAATTTTTCAACGGAAATCGATAATACGAGGGTGGTCTGAAAAGTTTCCGACCTAACAAAGATACAAGACATTTCTTCTGAAAATTTTTTTTTATTTTTCAACATAGTCTCCTTGTAACTCTACACACTTCTCCCAGCGATGCTCCCATCTCTGTAACCCGCCCAAATAGTACTCGGCATTTTTCACTGCAAAATAATTGTTCACGAAGGTGATTACCTCTTCATTTGACGAAAATCTTTGCCTCCGAGCGCAATTTTTAGATGAGGGAACAAAAAGAAGTCGCTTGGGGCTAGATCTCGTGAGTAAGGCGGATGGTCAAGCAGTTCAAACCGTAATTCGTGGATTTTTGCCATGGCAACCGCTGAGGTGTGAGACGGTGCGTTGTCTTGGTGAAACAGGATTTTCTTTTTCTGCAAATGTGGCCGTTTTTTCGCACGTTCTGCCTTCAGCTTGTTAAGTAATGATGCATAGTATGCTCCTGTAATGGTTTATCCCTTTTGAAGATAATCGATTAAAATAACTCCATGACTATCCCGAAAAACAGTCGCCATCATTTTCC
Source organism: Ignelater luminosus (assembly GCA_011009095.1). Classification (NCBI taxonomy): domain Eukaryota; kingdom Metazoa; phylum Arthropoda; class Insecta; order Coleoptera; family Elateridae; genus Ignelater; species Ignelater luminosus. The sequence continues at coordinate 70,349 of VTPC01008063.1, forward strand.
CAGCCGAAAAAACAGCTTTTGCTTTTTCTGGAGCCGGTTCCCTCTTTGCAGTCCACTGTTTGGACTGTATTTTTGTTTCGGGCGTATAATGGTGTATCCAAGTTTCATCTACAGTAATTAATCGGCGCCAAAACTCGGATTTATTTCGCCTAAACTGCGCCAAAAGAGCGTTGGAAATATTCATTCGAACACGTTTTTGGTCTAACGTGAGCAAACGCGGCACCCAACGCGCGGACAGCTTTCTCATGCCTAAATGTTGATTTAATATGTGACAAACACGTTCTTTTGACATGTTCATAACCTCTGCTATCTCTCTCACTTTAATTCGTTGTTCGTCTAGCACCATTTGGTGAACTTTGGCGATGTTTTCGTCGGTAGTTGCAGTTTTTGGACGTCCCGAACGTTCATCGTCTCCCAAGCTCTTACGGCCACGTTTAAATTCAGCAGCCCAAAATTTCACACATACACAGAATCCAACTCATTTTTTATTTGCGAAGGCGTATTGCCTTTCAAAAACAAATATTTAATGCCAGCTCGATACTCGATTTTGTTCATTTTCACAAAAAAACTCACACCAACTCACTCAAACGACTGTTACATAAAAGCTGCGCTTCAAAATGGCTGAAACTTTGGTGAGTAACTGTCAACAGATGAACAACGAAATTCAGTAGCTTTTATTTACGAGTGCTGCCATCTTCACGTTGAGGTCGGAAACTTTTCAGACCACCCTCGTATATGACCCGTGTAATTTATTCCCCAAAGGATTGCGGTAGGTTAGATTAAATAAACGTTTTTTTTAAGCTTAGAATACATAATGTGAAATACATTGTCTCGAGGTATTTCATTCATAACTGGCGCACGCCTGATTTTTGTATACTTTTTTTTGATTCGTGTTCAAGGCGTCAAATGCTATTGATAGACGGCATTTTACCACGCTACGTTTATTTGTTTTAAAACGATCGTGGTTTCTCGTTATTTTGCAGCTAATACTCCAAAGTATCGATCATAAAATGAAAATTTTACAAATGATCATGGCCAACTATTTGAGCGCAATTTGCAATAGTTTTTTGTTTGGTGTCGGTACTTTGTATCATAATCAACTGGCTTTGTCAATTATCTCATAACAACGCCATCTATTGACATCTATCGAAATTAATATGCGAAACGTTTGCAGGTTCGAGCTTTTTTAACAAAAGTAGGTACAATAAATGAGTGAGAGCCAGGCGTTTGACATTGACATTGATTTTTGAAAATTCTACGTCATAAGCATGTAATGATAATAAATTGTTTGACTTTGCAAAGTATTAAATTACTTTTTTACACAAAACTAGAAGTCCTGTGTATAAGCCCAGTCAGAGACAGAGGATGAGGGTGGGGACGGCATAGTCAGTTTTGCACGCGGGCGTTCAGGTGGCTAGCGGAGGGCCTGATCTTGATCGGACGTTTCGTTTCGGAGATATGTGGAAAAACTTTTAAATACGGGATTGACTGTGAAAAAACAAAAGATCAAACTTTACCTGTAGCAATCTTTTTTGGACATTCTTTTTCCAATGTACACTTCAATCTCGGGGCGGTCGTCAAAAGTTTAGCATTTTTTACCATTTTTTGAAAATGGTAAAGATTAGTGATTGTTTTTTGTCTTTTATCGAAAGACTTTTCCATGGGGAAATTGTTGGTGACTTCCTATTTACAAATCCGTAAACCCGACCGCTTATCTCTTTCTATTATGGAGAAAACAACTTTTGAAGCCTGAGTTTGCTCATTGTTCAGCAATTCCTAGTGGTAAAACCAACAAAGGTAAAAACATGTTTTACTGTGTTTGAAGACATACTATTTCTAAGTATTACAGATTCCCAAAGTTTCAGTCTGCTATCTTTCAAAAATCCAATTTCGACATCTACTGACATATGCTTATGGACCAAAATTTGATCAAGTGGACATGGCGAAATAGGCCACTTTGGGGAATCTCATGGAGAATAAACTAGCTTGATCTTCACATTTCATTTTGAGGCATTGTATTATTATTATTTAATCTAAGACTAAAGTCCCTAAAAGCCACGATTAGTGTACCTCAATTATTATTTAATAATAGGAATTTAAGAGAAAAGGAAGAATATAATGAAAGCAAGAAGATTAGTATTATAAATGTGATTATTGAACAGGGAACATATTTAGCAGTTTGCTAAATCGAATATTGTTAAAATTGAAACAAATTAAAGGTTATCTGATTTTGACCATGGTTCGGATAGTCAGAAGACATTGATTCCTCCTTCTGTGGAATTTTGGGCCCGAAAGTATGGATGTGCCTTCGACTTTTCTTGTTGTGTTAATAAAAGTTATAAAAAAACTACAACGTTTGTCAAGCAAAGAAATGGAAGGGAAAGTAAAAAAATGCTTGTAAAAAAGGACCAGATAAGTAGTTTATAAGAGAATTTACCCAGATAAGATGCGTGCTTAAGCATAGAACTGATGGCTCAATATTTAAGCACAATAATTTGAGATATTTAATCCTGAGAAAGCGGAACGCAGTTAATTATTTCATTAACTCATTATGTACTTGAATACTTTGCGTATACCACTCCCAAAGACAAGTTTTCAAGTACCTGTGTTGCATTTTTAAGAAAGTTATATATCTATCTTTAATAATGCATGAATAACCCTAACGTGATAATTATTTATTTTAAACGATAAGCCTTTTGTATTTAAAGATTCATTCAGATGAAAAGTAACTTAATATCGCATATTGGAAAGAAACATTCATGTATTTAATTACTCATGGTACAGTAAAAAAACTGTGACGTAATTTATGTGCATTCATCGACATTTGAGACTGATAATTCTAGATACTGTACCTGCCGTGCCGCGTCGAACAGATAGTTATAAAGACGCATTATCAGAAGGTAGTGTTACTACTGGTCGAGCAAGAAAACCACAGCATCCCGTTCGCACTACTTACCTTATAGACAACTTGCCAACTTGAGGGAATTTTTCCTTTTTTTGGGGAACATCACCAGAGTTGCGCGCGATTACTGTATCTGTTTGACACGAGAAGTATAGATACATAATTGTATTTTGGAGATTCTTAGTAACAAAAGACCAACACCTTGAGAATGGCGACGCAACGGTTCAAGAAAAATTCTGGACAAAATGATAAAAATATATTACAGACGCTAATTAACAGAGAGTAAATGGGAAGAAATAAATTACTATAACGTAAATGTGTTTTGACACTTCCACAAATAAATATGATAAAATGCTGTACAAAAATGTAATATTTTCAAACACCATACTATTAGCACAACTATATTATAACTATGGCCAGAAAGTAAGTTCATTTTCTATTTCCCGCCGTTGCAGTGATGCGATCGCAGTTCCGCGCATGCGCGGCAATGACCTTGTATCGTTACTAAGCGATTGGCGCCATTTTGAGTTAGTTATCTGCTGTTATCGTGTCACAGTGCTTGTTTATAATGGCGAAGGTAATTGAAAATTCCGCCGATTGCGAGATTAGATCAGTGATTCGGTTTCCCAATGCGAAAAATTTGAAACCAGTGGACATTCATCAACAGCTCTCTGAGGTGTATGGACAGAATATAATGAGTTATTCTATCGTTGTGAGATAGGTAAAAAAATTCAACAATGGCCGTGTAAACGTGCACGATGAAGGAAGAAGTGGACGTCCATCATTGGTTAATGATGAACTTGTTCAATATAGGAAACCGTAAGTTTCCGATTTCTCTTCTTTCTATGGAATTTCCCCTAATATCACGATCCCTTCTTCATTAAATTGTTCATGACAAACTGGGATATCGAAAGCTTTGTGCACGCTTGGTACTGAAAACTCTTACCGAGGATCACGAGAAAAAATGCCTAGGTGCTGCTCTTGAATTTTTGACTCGTTATCACAATGACGGGGACCATTTCCTTAACAGTATAGTGACTGGGGACGAGACTTGGGTAGCCTTTGAGACACATGAGACAAAACGGCAATCGATGGAATGGAGGCACACATCGTCACCAGCAAAGACAACATCGAAGCGAATTTGACAAACCGGAACACCATGTGCACAGTGTTTTGGGACAAATGTGGTGTTCTTTTAGTGGACTTTCTACCACGGGGCGAAACAATTACCGCTATTGCTTACTGTGATACGCTAAGCAAACTGCGTCGTGCAATTCAGAATAAGCGCCGTGGAAAGCTCACTAGCGGCATTTTGTTGATTCATGACGATGCTCGCCCCCACATTGCAAACCTTACACAGCAACTTTTGACTCAATTTGGATGGGAACAATTTGACCACTCACCGTATAGTCCGGACCTTGCTCCCAGTGACTTCTTCCTGTTTTTAAGCCTAAAATCAAACCTCGCTGGCAAGAAATTCAATGACGACGATGAGATTAAAGAACATGTTGCAACTTGGTTAGAGTCACAGGCGTCAACGTTTTATGACGAAGGAATACAAAAATTAGTGCCACGCTACGATAAATGCTTACAAAATGGTGGTAGCTATGTTGACTAATAGTTTTAAGTCTGCAGATTCTTTTGCAATAAATTATTTTTCCTAATATACATTTGTTTTATTTTATCAGTAAAAATGAATTTACTTTCTGGACATAGTGATAAAATGCAAAGCGAATAAAGACCGTTTCACACATACAAACAAAAATAATACTTTAAAGAATGAAATGCAAATACACCAATAATAAATAAATATTTATTTTGATAAATGTCCTAACAGTTAATCTCTTTTTATGTTCTAGGACTTAAGAAATTAAAAATGAAGACGGGTAACTCAAGACTGCTACAATAGAGAATTGTAAAAGAAAATAATGCAATAAATATATAATGTTAATAAAGTAAACCTGAACAGATTATCATTTTTTTTATTTAGACGCTACGTATAACCGTCGCAAAATACAGGGGCTAAAAATAATTGGTTGCGGATGTGATTTTTACAATTTCTGCATGTGAAATATTCTGCATATAATGTACGAACAAAATTGTTAAAATACAAACAGGTCCTCGAGGATGTTTGGGTCAGTTAACAATTTCCATTACAGAACATTCTATACAATCAAGAATCATTTTAGGAAATGCAGATTTGGTAGTATGCAACTTTCTCTAAAATCATTTTTTACCAAATACAGATAGTGATGATATCCTGTCTAAGCAATTGGTGCTATGTCTATACAACAAAAGATTCAAAATACAAACTCTATCGCTTTTTAAATGTCCATTTTATTTAATTTTGTCAATGATTCATGCAAATTTGATATAACAGAACTTATTTTTATGTCCTTAATTTTCAAGTTAAAATGACTTCTAGTTATCATTCGAAGTGTGAAGTTCGGTTTATCATTTTCCGCCATAAAACTCGTTAAACGCTCCCATTTAAAAGTGTTGAAATAATGACAAGGTCATTTAATGTCATACCTATTTTTTTCTATTAAGGTACACAACATACGCTGTTTCTGTGAAATGTAGTTACATAACCGAATTAATTCCATTATTTACTAGTTAACTAGCTAATAGAGCTTGGACTTGTTTACACTACACTACGAGTGATCTTTTTTAGGTTGGATTTGTTAAATTCATTAAAGTTTATTTGAATTAAAGTAAAGTGTAATTAACGTATAATTTATTGATAGTTAGAGTTTATTATCATTGCGGGCGACTTCCTTAACGTAACAGAAATGTTAGCATACCATATAAGATGGGGTCACAGTATAGCAGGTTACATTACAACATTGTGTTAGTATGTGTAAAGATAATAACCCAAAATGCCATTGTAATTTTACGATAATCCATGCTACCTAGGAACATAAAATCAGTCAAATAAATAAGTTTATTATCGAGAATATAAACCAAGGCATGAGATAGTTCAAATATCGATTCTAATACATATAAATATATATCATATATATTTTTTATTACTACAGAATACAGTTAAAAAGGACATATTACATTTCAAGACCAATGTCCAATTTTCGTTTGTCACAAATCATAACGCTCATAAGAAGAGTGACGTAATATTGTATCTCATTCTTTAATCATCATAATCCCATTTGATGTAATGTTCACTAGATTAACTTCTACCAAATTCTAAGGCAAAAATATTGGGAAAGACGATAGTAATAAGTAAAAACTGTTATTTCTGTCAGGATGTGTACGTGGCGGTGTAGTAAACGTGGGAACTTTAATGAGCTTAACCTATCTGATTGTGAGTGTGTATTTGGGTTAATCCTATATAAGGCGCCTGAGAAAAATATAAACCTTAAACAGTTTCCTTTTACTTATCTTGCATTTAAACTTGAACACTTCAATTAATTTTCTATTTTCCAAATACACAACATTTAACAATTAAAAGGATTAAACTTCTTAATTTTAGTTTGAACTAAATTTATAATTTATATCAGTAAGAGTTATTGAAGGTTTTGGTATAACACGCAGGAACTTTACGGAAGTTGATAAAATATGATTCGCTTGAAGGTTACTAAAAGGTAATAAGTTTAATATTAAATATTCTATTCATCCTTAATATTTAAGGCTTTATGTCAGTAGCTTGACTTTTTTTGGTTGAAACTACTTCAGACAACTAAAACTAATCTGAATTTTGCAAGATGCATGAGGCTTTTGTAGTATCCCAGTACTTTGTGGGCTAAGGTAATTTATATCCATCAAACTGTCCAGCAATTTTCAGGTTTCTAGTAGAACAAGATCTCTGTCCATTTGCATACCATTCTGGAAAGATCACTTCTATAATCAAAACTTGTTGTCGGTTTTAATGAATATTATTCAAGTGTAGCATACCAAGCAAGCTGGTTCATTGCTACTGCTTTAAATAAGCTACATATTTCACGATCTCTATAGGTAATAGCTTTTAGAAAGCATCTCAAAATTTACTTCTTATTAATCGTTCCATGCGTATAGGAAGCTGTTAACTCCTGCTGCTGATGGGTAAATTTACCATACTCTATGATTTTAGGTTCAATAAGTGTAAATAAATAAAAGTTTCATGATTACTTGCAAACTCTGTTATTGTAGATTTTCCAGTTTCCGGGTTGTAACCAGTGCTCAAATCAATCTTGATCAAGACAAACTCAGTCCTTTACTACACATCACACATTTTTCAATGGCTTGGTGTTTCTTCTGTTTTTTGGATTATTCGAAATTGTACAACAAACTTTTTCCGGCATATTTGTATCTTTAATATTATAAGAATTAATGTATTTTCATAAAGTTAAAGGGTATGTAAATACAAGCTATATAATTTTCTATTTTCCTTTACTTCAATTTTCCTTAAACATGAAAGTCAAAAATTTGTGTAAAATTAGCATAAATTACCATAAACATGAAAAATTAAGCAGTTTCGCATACGGTGGTTTAACTGTGTAAAATTATTATAGTTTATGGTAACGGTTTAGGTTATCTTTATTGAAAATGGTAATGTTACGATTGCCATAACAGACAAACACTTCCCTTCCTGGTACGACTTGTAATAATCTTTTGCAAGACTGTTAACACATGGCTCTACCATTTGCATAAGCAATTCTGTTTGTTCTCGTTGTACCCTAATAATAATTAGCGAACATTGAATCTGCGCTCTTTTAATGAGCAGTATTAAAGTTGGAAGCGCACAAGAATCTTACAATGGAAGCAACGCGGACGCCACAAGCTACAAAAAATTACCAATTAAAATTTAAATGGAAAATCTTGGTAATTAAATTAAATTAAAATTATAATGCCATGTAATTACTAACTTTACTACAAATGCACAGCTACACAAAAGTGTATGAAATATTCCCGTGAAAAATTATGACTAGACTCCTTGTTAATTGGAAAGTTAGGTATAACTATACTTCACGCCTATGCAGCTTCTGGTTGAACTGAAATTCTGGGATCGTTTATTAGCAAAGTATTAATGAAACTTATTAAGTTAATGTACATAATTTAGGGAATTAAGCGGGCGTCTAATGAACTGATTAACTTTGTTAAGTGACGTGGCGTGCTTTTAAATACATAATTCATTGCTACCTTGGGAAGATCTTGCGCTAATTCATTGATTTTGCATTACCGTCCCTACACATTAAGTCTTCCTCTGATTTTCTTCATCAAATATCCGTATTTTATTTTGATTAAGAACATCCGTTTTAGGAATTTTAGGATATACTTTGCTATATAAAACATAACAGTAATTTATTAATTTATTATAAATAAAATTCATAAGTAGGTATTCTATATTCACAATTTATTTATTAATAAAAAGGGAAAATTCTAGTTTTAACAGCTCGCACAGTACAACAACGATTGAGATAAAACTCCATGTACGGTCTTGTCTAAAAATTATAGTTTAAGAAATTTAGAACATTTAATTTATAATTAAGTTAGATGTACTTAGTAAATTTTAATGATTATAACATAACATTTCTAACATAAGTAATAATAGGATCTTTCAAAATGGATAAATTGTCTGCTAATTACAATTACCTAATATTTAACTACAATTTCTACACTTTTAACAAGATATGTTTAGCCAATTATTTGCGAGGTGATGGAAAATATTTTTGAATGCGCCAGATTCAGTTACCTTCCTTAAAACAAATGCAAGAGATTACACAAAAATAAGAAAACAGATCATGAAAGAACTCTTTAGCGTTCACTTTCCGGCATTCCAAACAATCGAATTAACTGAACTTAACAGACCTAGACTTAGAAATGGAGAGGCATCATTACTTAAAATTGATTCCACGTTATGTAGTCGTCTTGACCCAAGTCAGATCAAACGGTGCAGTTGGGTAACAAAAGCAAGAGGCTCTTAACTTGGTTCAATAATGGGCGGAAAAGGGGCTTAAAGCTAGTCTCTCTAAAATGACCATTATACCATTCACACGAAAAAGAAGACTAACGGGACTAGAATAATTACTTCAAGGAATAGAACTGCAAATGCTGGTGAGGTGAACTATCTCAGAATTCTAGACTCACCTGGTACTAGCATATAAAGAAAATAATCAAAAAGGCAAATACCATCCTAATGGTAGCCAGATGCACACATAGAAAAACATGAGTATGGTAGACAAGGACGCTATAGATATTAACTATTCAAAGATTAAGCGAGCTGCAGAAACTTGCCTGTCTAAGTATTACCGAAATTATTGAAGTTACTCACTCGCACTTAGTGATAAGATGGGCTTTCAAT